>JAJHZJ010000126.1:2104427-2331927 GCA_023548195.1 Bettongia penicillata ogilbyi | reverse complement strand
CTACGTGTTGTCCCCCTTCTCTCTCCTTTCCCCCACCCCAGGCTGGGTTCTAAGCAACTTTAGACAAGAGTCATTTTTGCTTTTGTCCACTGATTGACTTATTATTTCTAGTGCCTAGTATGGTGCCTAGAAAATACTAGGTGCTTAATAAATACTTCCTAGTAGACTGAATTCTTTTTAATTTCAGAATTTATTTGTGAGTTTAAGATGGGATATACAAATCCAAGATAAGGAATAATGTACAATAACACACTTCATCTTAACTTTAGTATCTTTCCTTCCTTCCTAGAATGTAATCAAACATCTCTTCCCTTTGGAACAATAACCTAATTGTCAGGATCTGTTAAGATTCTCCATTCTAAATCAATGACACTTCTGATTTTTCTAAGATTATCACCAGGTGGGCATAGATGCATAGCTCAGGACTCTCAAGAAGATATATCCAGGTGAACCACCTTTATCTCTTCCTAGGTCATAGAGGTATATATCCTGAGCATATTAGTTTTGCAAACTGTGAAAATATGCTTTTGACTTCAGTGTGAGCACTGAGAAAATGAGTTTTCCAAATTCCTTTTCCAGCTAAATGAAGTTAGACTCAGAGTTAAGAGCATATACACTTCTAAGGGACCTCATTTCACTCAGAGGCAAAATGTTATAGAAAAAAGAATACTAAAACTGAAGCCAAGAGGCCTGTGTAATCTTAGACTAATGTCACCTCTAAAAGCCATGGTTTCCTCATCCATAAAAAAGGGGATGAAATGCTGGTAGTACCTGCTTCACAGAGGAAAGTGTTTGGTAAATCTTGTACTGCTTGGTAAAAGTAAATTATTTAATAACCATCCAGTACAATTCCATCATTTTACAGATGAGAAAACTGAGATCCAGAAAGCTAAAATAACCTTCCTAAAGTCACATAGCTAGTAATTGACAGACCCGGCACTAGAAACCAGATCTTCAACTTCCCAGCCCAATGTTTTCCTAACCCAGCATTCTTTCCACTATGTTGCCTCCCTGCAATCAGTCTGGAACAAACACGTACTGTTTGAAATCTGAGTTTGCAGGATCTCTCACCCACATGCCCTTCACCTACCAGTGAGATCAACACAATACAATGTGATTCAATTTTTCTACACCCCAAAGCCTCCAAGCTATGCTCTCATTCTGACAGGCATTGAAATCTCAACTTCAAAGTTAACTGAAATTTTCCTTCACAAGCACTTCTAAACCTGAATTTTCCAATTTTGTCCCTTGTACATTGCTGTGTTGATTTCATAGGCTTAACCTCTTACTCAATTATTCAATAGGAAAGGCAATCTATTACTACTTCAGGGTCCAGTTCAGGTGCCCCTTTGCCATCAGCACAGGCATTTTCATTTTGGCAAACATGCACAAAGATGATCTGTCTTCCTTTTATTCATTCAATTGATGTTGTAACTGACTAAATAACTAAACACTCCTGCACATTAGATCAGATTCATGTTATGTGGTTGCTTTATAATGATGACCTATCAATGAGGCATTCATTTTGTAAATACAGAACACAACTAGATTGATGTCCTGATGTAAACCGTTTCCTCCACTCTTCCTATTTATTCCCCTATATAAAGAAAGTATAGAAGAAAGAATGGAGAGAAAGAAAAGGAAAGAAAAACATGGTGTTATAAAATTATATCTTAGAGACTCTACTACCATGACTTCATTTGTGATTTGACCATAGTTTGAATCTGATTGGAAGAGGTTAGAAAATCAAAGTGCCCACCCTCTAATCTTCAACCATGATCGTCATAATCACAAATAGTTCTACCCTCTCCTGAGCACCTAAAACTCTTTTGCTTTCTTTCTCCTTAATACTCAGAATGAGGAAGTGAGAATTCTGGGAGTTCTATTTCTGGGGCATGGAGAAGCTGTGAAGCTAAGCCTATTTACAGAGAGGGCAGGTTTTTGACCTCTTTACAGTGCCTGGGTGTGAAGCTCTGAAAGATTTAAGATTAAAAAATGTGGTATGATCCATCAGCTTGTGTTGTGATGAACTGCTATTACTGAAGGGTTGATTTTAGGGACTGACAAGTCTCTGACAGCTAGGTTTGGAAATAAACATCAGTGAAGCTCATCTACCCCAGCACCTCAAAAAACATTGTTTGGATTTGATAGAATTGTACTCTTGTGTATGTGTTTTTTAACTTCCCTTCACATTTTATATCTTTATATATTAAAATATTGACATAGTTTCTCTTAGGAAATCATTCCCTACTTATTTTTCTAGGATTTCTTCTTCCTTCCATTCCATTATTTCTTTTTTAACACTTCAAATTGCACAGATGGGGATATTCAGAATTGAAGAAACAGCCTGGTGTCTTCCTCTTCCCCTCAGTATTAGAAATTTGTCTGTTTCTTGTCTCTTTATTAATCATTTAGTACAGTTTCATCATTTTACAGAAGATACATCTGCTGCCCTTCCTGGTTTCAACTCCACAGAACAAAACGCCCCTCCCAGGACAAACTTATCATTTTAAAACTCACTACTATGCTGCTGTCTCAAGTCTTGATTGATGCCACCTCCTTCAACCTCTTTTTCCTTCTCTTTTGGGGGTGGAATACCAAACTCCTCCCAAAGCCTTCCTTTATAAAGAGGGCAGAAACTAGATTCTCATGTCACTCCACTTTGCATTTGTTACTCTGTTTGGTTTCAACTCCATGGAACAAGATGTCCCCATTCTGTGTACCTCCTGGTGTCTCACTCCCCTCTACATTCTCACCTCCTTTTTTTAACTTCCTCCTTTAGAGTATAAGCTCACTGAGGATGAAGAATATCTCTCTTAACTTTAGTTCTTTGCATAGGATGAAATAATGCTTAATAAGTGCTTATTGAATTTATTGGAGAGAACTGAGATCTAAGGAGCTGAAATTACCTGCCCGGGTCACAGAGCTAACAAATGACAGACATAGCAGAAAGCAACTACGGATTTTTCGCAATTAAAAAGATGTCGGCTGAACATCTAGCAGGGCTGCTCCTGCTGGACCTCTTATCCAGGAATACTCCTGGCAGGATCAGCTCAGGGTCAAGGGCCCTGGCCCTCAGTTCCATGCAAAGGTATCCAATCTCTGAGAAACAATTCATACAAATCGAAATCACAAGGCTGGCTAATAAACCAGAATGCCAGTTTATGTAATCTACAGTGGGAACTGTAACTGCTGAGTGGACCAGATATTTCTGTTGGCTGGTCAGCACATTCCCTTGGAAAGCCAAATTAATAACAGAAGGTTGCTTGGTGAGCCAGAACAAAGGGAGATAGAGAAGCTTTAGGGCCTTTATCCCTAAGCTACAACAACCTCAGTATCTTCTTGGGGCACCTTTTCTGCTATGAAACTATTGCTGCCAAGTGGACTAGATATTTGTGTTGGCAGCTTGGGGTACCTGCTCCCTGGAAGAATGATGGAGAAACAAACATCCTTATTTTTGCCTCTCTTTTTTTAATTTTGAAGACTGTAATGTAGACTGCTCCTTTTATGTTTTGATTTTGTATGTTTCATCAGGATGGAGAATATGTGGGGTGGACATGCCCTGCTCCAATGAAGACAATCCAACTCCTTTGTACTGTCTGGTCTTAGTGCTTGTGTAGGTCCCTGGAAGGTTAAATGACTTGTCCAAGGTCATGCAGACACTATTTGCCTGAGGCAGAGCTGGAACCCAGAGTCTACTGACTCCAAGGCTGGCTTTATCTTTTATGTTACACTGTTTTTCTATCCTTCTCTTAGAATGACAGTTTTTAGTAAAACTGAGTATATATCATTGCTTTCAAAATTTTTTTTGACAAGTTGTGTTTTAATTTGGTGGCTCCCTCAAGGAGTTTTGAAAAATCTTTAATCTTATCAAGAGTCCATTCACATGCCATCCCTTAAGATGAGTTAATTCTGTAGGTTAGCTAATCTCCCTCATCTTAACATTGATCCTTATTAGTTTCAATTTCAAACGGTAGCATTTCTGACTTCATCTACAACTTCTATGGACATACTCTATATAGCAATAACTTAGGTCATGAAAAATATTTAAGAAAAACCAAAACAACTTGCTCTTTTCTGAATTCTTACTAAACAATCAAATAGATATAGAAATATAGGGACAAACTTAGGTAAAATTGTGAAATAGGTATAGTTTTGCCACCTTGAGGACAGGGACCGTGCCTGTACCTTCTACTCATAGAGATGAACATGTAAGTTCCTTGAGGGCAGGAACTGTTTTTAATCATTGTATGTGGTGGCTTTTAACGAATACTTATTGATTTGATCCAGGAAGTATGTTTGTTTTTTCTTGTGTAATCTTACGGTGATGACAGACTTAAATCTGACTTGTCATGTGGCTAAAACCACAACTGTATTGCTTGCTATATAGCAGTAAGCCATATACTACCATCACATGTCTGTCATGTGTAGAGTACCTCAAATGGTATCTCATCACATGGCAAGACTGAGGAACCTGTTTCTGGGAGAGTTGGGATGTTGTGTAAAGGAAATTTCTTGAAGGGACCATGGAGAATGCTTAGATATTTTACAACTGGTTTTGGTTCACCACATGGTAAATAGGAGGGTTTTGGAGAGGCTGTAGCGTAATCAAACACCTTAGTTGGCTTCTGCCATGCTCTTACCTCACATGTTGACACCTTCTCCCTTTTGAGAAACAGATGTTGGTCTACGGGATCTGCAATGGTTTACTTCTTCTCTAAGTGGACAGAGTGAGTTTTATAAAGTCAGGAGAGCAAGTCGAAGGAATTTGAGAGTCGGAATATATACCCAAGTTTTTCAGTAAACCCAAAATTAAGGTCCAAGGAGCAAGGAGTGGTGTTTCAGAGTAACTCTTAGAACTGAGGCCAGTAGAAGCTTAGATCATATTGGTTCATCCAACAATCAGGTTGCGTCTAGAGGTGAATTTGGTGGGACAAATTTTATATACACACTGAGTGTGGCTCTAAGAGGAAATGTTTGTATGTGTGTTCTTATATCTCTGAAGGAAATGTACCTTTTTAAAAGCTAAGTGAAGTGATTAAATGAAACTGAGGACAGAACATAGCTTTAGTGGTGGTTCATGCTCCTACCTTTAGAGAAGAGATGTACAAATTCCTCAGGGCCTGTGGGAATGATATAGCACCTCTAGCCCTGGTAACATGAACCAGAACATATTTGCTACTACAGGATTATGGGTTTAAGGCTTCAAGGACAGCAGAAGTCATCTAATCCAACATCTTCTTGTTAAATTTCCTTATAAAGGAAGTTGAGGCCCAGAAGAGTTAAATGACTTGCTGAAGGTCACACAGGTAGTAAGTGGCAGGGCTGGGATTTGGATCCATAACTTCTGGATCCAAAACTAGCATTCTGTCCATGTTGCTTCTCATACTAAGAATGACTTCTATTCAAAAAGTGGTATAAAAGGCATTATGTTTATGACCAGAGAAGGAGATTGGGCCAGTTGTACAGGAAAAATGAGCCATAACAGATGGCCAGCATAAGCTCTTCGCTAGCACTGATGAAATATTAAAAGAATCAGAGGAAGGCCTGCAGCACATTGGAGGCTTTTGTAAGAGGGTTAGGAGGGAGAATTAGGCAGGATGAGAAGGGTTGATTACTTGCAGTATGCACTGGCAAAAGAAATACCATTATCAGTGAAATTATAAATACCTCAAAATATCAAAAATATATTATTTCTGTTAGAGTCCAAGTAAGCATTTAGTCACTATGTTCAAAAATTTTGTGGCTTCTTGGTAAGTATGCTCAGAAGCCAGAGCACAGGAGTTGAAATCTCTTCTCTTTTTGATAAGATTCCTGTGTAACTTTGATAAGTGACCCAATCCCTCTGTGATTCACTTTGTTAAACTGATCAAAATAGATGGATCTGAAAGCTATAGTGAAAGCAGGTGATAACTCAAGACCACAAGACTCCAGAGCTTTATGCCATGTGTTCACAGCTATCAGAGCTGCTTGGCTATATTCTTCCTATAAAGGCAGAAGTTATAACCCTTAGTGGGAGAAAGAACATCTAGAAAAATTAAATTATGGGTGGGATGTTGGGTGGAATTAATCTTGAAATTGGAGGATTAGGCATCAATGACTAGCTAGTCTACTATGATGTTTGGCTACATATCAGCATAAAGCTATATGAAGTGCTGGTGCTTATCTGTGGCTATAATAAGACATATGTGGATATAGTCATTTCAATTAGTCAATAACCATTTATTAAGCACATTTCTATATGGCAGATACTATGTTAAGTGCTGGAGATAGAAAGAAAGGCAAAAGACAGTCTAAGTTCTCAAGGAGCTCACAGCCCAGTGGTGGAGAAAACATGCAAATAACTATGGACCGATATGATATATACAGGATAAATTAGAGATGATCTCAGAGGAAAGATGCTAACATTAAGGAGGACCACAGAGAGCTCCTTGAAGAATGCAGCATTTTAGTTAAGACTTGAGGGAAGCCAAGAGAATCCAAAGATGGAGATGAGGAGGGAGAATTCCAGGAGAGGAGTGACAGGTAGTGAAAATGATGGAGTGTCTCGTGCAAACAATAGCATTGAGGCCAGTGTCACAGAAATGATTAGTAATGGAGAATGTGGGCTAAGAAAGTAAGTAAGGTATAAGAAGATTGTAAATAGGAAGGGTCAGATTATTAAGGGCTTTGAATGCCAAACAGAAGCTTTTATATTTGGTTCCTTGGTATTTCAGAAATCTTAAAGTATGAATAGTGAATGGTAAATAACATGCTTTGTATTACTTGATTATATTCAGGGCTAATTTTAACCACTCTAGTTATGAAAACTCAGTAAAACACAAGAATTAAAAAAATTTCCTGATGGCTATGTATTGATAATGGAAAATCTACTTTTTGGTTGTTTACAAAAGCAGAGTTGGATTGCAGATATCCTCAATAATTTATCTGGAATGTTTCCATGGAAGGCACCATATGCTGCCATCTGAATTTTCTATGTTTTATTAATTCAGAAAGGGAAAAATCCCAAATGCTATGAGCAAAGCACAGCCAAGTACAAAGGAAACATTTCCTTTTATTGCGTCGATTCATGGGATATGTCTGTACAGCTGCAAAAATGGCATTACTGAATTGTGTGTTTGAATGCAAAAAAAGGCACTAGAGGGAAAGTGAACTAGATCACCTTCCAAACTGGAAAAGAAGATAGAAAATGGAGAGATTCCTTTGCCAAGCCCTAAAAGCCTCTTTTTTTTTTTTTTTTTGGCCAGGAACAAATTGGGATTGGCCAAGAACAGGAGGAGAAAAGACTACTGGTTTGGATGCCCCATGGTTGGAGATATCTGGTCTGCCCCAGAGCACCATGAATTTAAGAGATGGTTAGGGGAGTAGTGGAGTAAAAAACTTAGATGACTGTCCCTTCATGGAAATTAAAGCCTAGAAGGTAATAATCATATATACACAAATAAGTTGCAAAAGGATTAGAGCTAGCAGAGATCTTTCCATTATCTAGTTCAACTTCCTCATTTTAATGATGAGGGAGGTAAGGCTCAAAAACGTTGTTACTTACCTAAGATTACAAGTTAGTAGAGCTAACAATAGTATAAAAGGAGAAGAGCAGTTATGAAGTAGATGCGTATCAACTGGAGAAAAGGACCACATAATGGAATATTACTGCTCTGCAAGAAACAACTGAAGTAAACAACTTACTAGCTGTGTGACCTTGGGCAGGTCACTTAATCCCAGTGCCTCCCCCTACCCCTCCAAAAAAGAGCAATGAATAACATGAATATGGAGAAGAATGAAGGATGACAACCAGTGCAGAGTGAGGTAAGTAGAGATAAGAAAACAACCAATACAGTGATTAAAATAATGAAAGTAGAAACAGTAACCACAAAAAAATTAAAAGTGAATAGGAAATTGCAAAGAATAAGCTCGGCTCCAAGAAAAGACATGAGATACCACCCTCAGCTCATCCCATTGCAAATGTGTGCGGTACTTTGGAGTGATGCATTGCACATATTTTCAGACTCTTTTAAAAATGTATTTTCTAGTATTGTTTATTTACTTTTCTTCTTTTTCTTTAAAAATATAATTTTTCTTTTTGTGAAATGGTTCTTGGGAAGGGGATGGATGGGAAAGGATACTAGGAGAAATTTTGGTGCTATAAAAAAACCTAAAAAAAGACAATAAAATTTACTTAAGTTAAAAAAAAAACCAAACAAACACACAGAGGTAGGGAAGGTAGTCATGGCATTAATGATTAGGGAACTGAGAGCTTCCCTTAGCATAAAAAATAAAACCAAGCCGTAGGTTCAAGTCCCACCTTTAACACATACTGGATGTGTGACCTTTGGTAAGTCATTTATCTTTCCCAGTGCACCAGGCAGTTCTCTAATACTATTAGAAGTCAATCAGTTTGCAATTGTGGGAAGTTTTTTATTTTAATATGGAGAAAATCATAGATCTAGTCCCCCCAAATAAGCTATCATTGAATTTTTTACATAACCACATTTGCTCATTGGAGAGATTACTTTAGTAATGATGTGAGGTACATATTGTGGTGGAAGGCAGAATTCAGAAGACTGTTAGCTATTGGCTATGTGAACAGTGAGGGGATCCTGATCTACAGTGATGGTAACGAGAAGAGAAAGAAGAGGACAAAAGTGAGAGATAATTTAAAGAGTAAATTCCTAGGACTAGAAAACCAATTAGATATAGGAGAGGAAGGAGAAGGAAGAATCAACAATGACTGCTCTGAGGTTTTGAGATTGAATGACTGCAAGGATGGCTATGGAATCAATAAAAGTGGCCCCTTCTTCCATTAAGTGAAATGAGAGATTTCCATTTTCATGGTCTGTCTTAGTGAAACAGGAGTGGGTGATTGGTTGTCAGGGTTTGTGTGTTGCTGTGATGGTGGTGGTGATGGGGAGTCTGGTGGAGACTTCAAAATGTTTTCCTTTTCTTTTTAGTTGTAATATCTGCAATGTTTACTTTTCTTTGTAATGTTTGGGACTCAATGGCACATTTCTTTAACACATACTTATAACAGGGTAAGAGAACAGTGCTTATAAACAGATAAAATTATGCCTGCCCTGCTTCTCAGAAAAAAAATGAACAGGGTATTCCTGAAAACAGTAGCCTCAGAATAAGGTACTTTTGGAAGAATTTTACTTGGATACTGGATGTTGAACTTACAGTAGCATGCACAAGCTTTTGTGTATAATGCAGCCTTGAGAGGTGAAGCGTCCAGCTCTCATCACCTCCATCACATCGTTTCTTACTATGCATGCAGAAAACATCTAATCTACTGGAGACCACTCTGCCCACCACAGGATGAAATCTGAAACCAGAGGGAAGGGAACTGGAGGAAAGAGAAAGAACATGCAGGGAGAAGGAGGGAATCAGTGTTTTTAAATCTAAATAGAGACTTTTTAGAAGGAAAAGCCATTGGTAGTGAAAATGTTTCAGATAGATAAAAATTTGCTGGGCACAGGTACCATGCTACATTATAGTAGATAAAGGCCTGGGTTTAGTCTGTAGTTGTACTTAGAAGTATGTGATGGCTCATGGTGGCACATAGTTTAGGATGACAAAGTATATTGTCCTTAGGAGTCCTTTCTTTGAAGTACTGTGGTTCACCAAATATACCCCAGGGATAGAGATTCACAAAGTAGGTAGGGCAAATTCTCATAAGTCTAGCCACTGAGTGCAGTTTACAACAGTGTTGACAGTCTGACAAATGTCTGATAGTTATCTGAGGAAATATATGGTAGCCCTGCCCTACCTGAGATCCTGGGAGTTTAGTGGTTAGAGCTCTACCTTGGGGTAGAGAGGATGTGGCTAATGTTTCTTCATCTTTTCATATATAGTATCGTGCTTCCTCAAGTTGATGAAATTGAATCAGACTCACTATTGTAGCAAACTGAACAATTGTTCAGGAAGGTCTTTATTTATGTTGTCTGTGTGAATACATTAAATACAGCAAACTAATCTACTTTCCCCTCCCAGTGTCATGTTCGAGACAGTTATATCAGGTTTGGAGTACATCTGAGGTGGGACAGAAGCCATCTGGCTGAGCTGTTTGATGAGTGCAGATCCCTCCCTAGTGTGTAAGGAAGAGTAAACAGGAATTCTGGAGTGCTTGCTTAAAATAATAGATATTTGTTGAATAAGACTGAAGGCACAGTGGAGATAGTACTAGACCTTAAGTCAGGAAGACTCATCTTCCTGAGTTCAAATATAGCCTCAGACACTTATTAGTTTTGTGACCTTGGGCAAGTCACTTAATCCTGTTTACTCAGTTCCTTATCTCATCTGTAAAAGGAGCTTGAGAAGGAAATGGTAAACCACTCAAGTATTTTTGCCAAAAGTACCCCCGCAAAATGTGATCATGAAGAGGGAAGCGATTGAATACCTACTGCTACTTGAAGGAGAATAAAGGGAACAAGATGATAAATCTTCATTGGGCGATAGCCATCTGGGGAGCTGAACTAAAAAGCACAAACAAGTTAGTTGGACTCTTCTTCTGCCCCTCATTTAACAAATGAGAACATTGAGGGCTAGAATAGTGAAATAACCCGCCCAAGGTCACACAGCTAGTAAAATAAAGAGCAGGGACTGAAATCTAGATATTCAAGATCCCTATCAGTTGCCTTTGCCCTTATGTGATCATAGCTTTAGAACTAGACAGGACCTAAAGGCCATGTAGTCAGAGTGACAAGTTCAATCTTCTCCTTTTATTGATGAATTTAGTGAGTCTGAGAGAGGTTAGTTGACTTCCTGAGGATTTCACAGACAGTAATTGTCAGAGGTGAGATTTTGTATTGCCCTGCCCGGGCAGTTATACCAGGAATACTATGGGGAAGGTTGAGAACCAAGATAAAGGACAGTGGGGACAGCAAGAACAGAATATGGGGAGCTGAAAAATCCAGGTAAAACTGTAAGGCACAGAGGCAATCAGATTGACAGTGGTCGAGAATTTCTGATTCTAACCAGAGCTGCAAGTCATAGATAGTCTCAATCTTTTCTGCTTCTGAATTTAAGCTACCTAATTCAAAAAGCCTCACTTACTTTAAGTGAAACCATATTCTAATCTATCCTGTATTTCACAAATTCAAAAACTGCACGTTCTAGCAGCTTGGATGGCATCTGAAATGCACTCTCCTTGTTTATAGCATTTCCCTGGCATTAGTTATTATTGCTTTCCATTGGGTGTGTTGCAGCGGTGCAGAATGATTTTTTCCCCCTTTCTTAAGGCAATTATTCCCTCCATGTTTCAGATGATAAATTGTGTTTTAAATTGAATTTAAAACCTGTAGGCAAAATATAGGCATTCTGAAGCATTTTAAAATAAATCTACTAGAGACATTGTGATTACTTTGGGGTTTGGAATCCTTTGAACATATTAAAGTTAATGTCTTGTCTGTTAGTCATAGACTGGGTCTAAGTTTTGTCAGTTCAACCAGTTGGAAAGAGAAAAAAACAGTTAAAGAATCAATTTTGGAGGAATTTGCTACATAATGACAAATAAATTTTTTGACTGATTTCTTTTTCTATTAAACAGTGTAAACTCAAAAAACTGATCAATTTAGTCACGAGAGCTGAATTTGTGTTACAGTCTAGTTGGTGAGATGGGGACACAGTATAATGCATTAAAAAAAACAACTTTAGGAGTATTGTTTATGAAGCAGTTTTTTTTCTTAAAGATCAACAAGTGACTTTATATTATTCATGTGATAGGAAATGTAGTGCAGTAGATAGGATATAGGACTTGAAGCCAAGGAGACCTGGAGTGAAATCCTGACTCAGATCTTTACTAGCTGTGGAACCCTGCCTCATACGCATAAATTCTCAGTGTCTGAGGCAGCTGTATACCAGAAATTATGGAGCAGGTGCTTGTCTTCATTGGTAGAAGGAAATTATTTACCTCATGATATAAACTCACATAGAAAAAAAAAATCCCATGGGCCATATATTGACTAAGAAAACCACAAATTAACATTATCTATGTTGCATTGTTTATAGTTTATTTTAAAAATGTTTCCCAATTACATATTAATCTATTTTGGCTGGAGTGTATTATGGGCAGCATGCAGCCTACAAGCAGTAAATTTGACATATCTGACTTACAGTATGAATGAAATAAAGAATCTAGTCCCTCACTGAATTGTTCATGCATGTATGTATATACATATTTGTATATGTACACACAGGAATTTGTGAGCATATACACGCACACATATATATGCGTGCAGATATATTAAAACATATACATATATATGTACCTATATGGCATTCTAAAAATCTTAGTGAAGTTTAAGTTTTAATAGCTTTAATAGTGTGTGTATATGCATATGTATAGCTATATACATACATATACACATATACATACATACACAATTACACTTATACCTATATATGTAATTGAGGTTTAATGCACACCTAGATCACCTAGGATGACATCATCCATGTGGCAATTGCTCAGGTACCTGATTTGAGAAGATAGGAAAACTGGCATATGTGTGGCCATTTTATGTTGTTTTGGGAGCAGCCATTTTCCTTTGCATATATGGTGAGAACTTTCTGCATCTTTAGGATGACAGAACTCAGCAAGTCACAGCTTTACCCCCTTTCCCCTTGCATTTGCCTCAATATATAAAGAATTTCTTTACTTATGGAAGGCAATATTGTGTAGTAAGGGGGATTAGGGAGGGTTTAAATGCAGCACTCCCTATCCACTTTCTGGTCCTTTGGACCCAAGAAATAAGCTTGGGATTTTGATTTAGATTTGTCTTTTTAAATTATAAATGCAGGGAAAATAGTCCCCAATTCAGGAACTCAAGTCACAGGGATCTTAGAATCCAGAATTACAGACCAGATATTGCAACCAAGCCAGCCAGGAAGGCCTGAGAAGCAAAGGAACCCTGACACTAACCCAAAGGGGCCTTTGCCTTTGAACTTGCTAGGGCTACTGCTATATAGGAACTGAGTTGAGCTGTGAATCTAATCTCATTCTCTTCCAGATACTGAGGTGACCTAGAGGGATTATGTCCTGAGGTTTTGGGGAAATGCTTCCATGGTCTTGCTGTACCTTTGAAGTAATATTCTGTTGTAAAAACTAATAAGATGTTAAGAGGCTAAATGGAACTGGGGAGCTAGTCACTTATTCCTAGGAAAGGGAGAACAGCATTGGAAATCCAGAGGTAGAACACCATTTCTACCATTGGTAGGGACCCTTTCATGGTAATGGAGAATGCTGGGAATGGGTACAGGGTAGTATAACAAATCTCACCCTCAGAGTGGGGTCAGAGTGCAACTACTTGTTATATGTGTGTATATGTATATGTATATACAGTATCGCTAAAAATATGCCCATAAATATATATATGTATGTGTGTAGTGTATATAGTGCATATAGTATAAAGTGTGTATATATATCGATATATCTATATCTATATATCTGTATCTATATCTATCTATCTATCTATCTATCTATCTATCTATCTATCTATCTATCTATCTATCTATCTATGTACATACACACACACAAAATGTTTTATGTTTCAGTCTCTAGAGTCATAGGTTTTCTAGCTTGGGAAAGAGAGTCAGAGAGTAAGCAATGCAATTAGATCCATCCTTACCTCCTCCCTATCCCTAAAACTGAAACCTCAACACTGCCCTCATCTCCTCTCTTCTACAAAAAAGAAAGCAAATTCCAATATGGGGATTCTTGTGTAGTTTTCCTATTCCCAATTTTCTGCTGATCTGTTTATGTCCTTGGGAAAAGGCTTCCATATTTCAAAGCTGAAAACAAAACAAAAATCAGTGAGTGTTTTTCTTGCTGAAATCTCCCTGAAAAAAAAATGCTGCTGAAAAGGAGTGTCTTCTATGTCTGTCTGTCTGTCTGTCTATCTCTCTCACTCTTGTTCTATTTCTCTCTTACAAAAATGTCAAGTATAAAGGAGAAAATAGTATTCCCTTTTATATTTTCTGTAGGTGGTTCCATGATTTGAAGGATCTATGAATATTTTGCTCACATCTTTGTATCCCCAGGGTCTATTACAGCGTCTGTCATTTCATAAATACTTGTTGATTGAATAATTGATGTCAACAATGTACATGCCCCTTCTGATATGTTAAATTTACCCCATACATATGCATGTAATAGATGTCTGTGCATATATATGCACATACATCGCTATATGCATACAATGTCGTGTACATGCATACACGCATGCACAAATGTATATGTACATGTAAATACAAATGTATATGTACATGTGCCAGTGATATGCATTGTGCATTTATATGTTCATGTATATGCATTTATGTCAGACCTATGATTTCATAGATACAGGCAGATTTCTAGGGTAGAAACTCCCTAAATGGATACACCACTACCAATCATACATGATTGTTCCTGTCTTTACACAACCCCTTCAACATTGACTATTTTATATTCTACAAATTTTCCTAAGATTCTAGGAGTGAGGTGAAATTATTAGTTAATGAAAACATTAGTGAAACTAGTTCCATTCTGGAACTCTCCTCAGCCACTAGGGTTGCCTCATCCTGTATCATCCAACCACCCCTCCAACCTTCTCCTCAAGGCATATCTCTCTGATAGGCCCACATTCTTCTCTCATTGATGAGGTCTTCCTGGTGTCACCATTTTGTAGAGAGGCCAGGGCCATGTATACATTTCATTCTCCCATGCCCTTCTACTGACTTCCAAACTTCGAAACCATACCTCATCTACTATCTCATCCTGGAGGGGCTTTCTTAACCTAGAACATCCAACCATTTCAGCAACCTATAACCTCTTACCTTGGACTATCCCTTCACCTGCCCTCTCCTCCCCCTCCCTTCCCCCACCACCTTCTTGATGAATAACACCTACAGCCTTCATTTTGTGAAAGAGTCTCAGTCAGTCAGCCTTTATTCCCTACCACGTTGTACTCCTGACCCGTAGACTTCAGCATCATATGCCTTTGTCTGGTTTAATAATCTCTTCCTTACCTACTTTTCAGCTTTTTTTGGCATATTGTTTCTTCACTAGAGTGTGCGCTCCTTGAAGGCAGATAGTGTGTATTTTTTGCTTATAACCAAGATCATCTTAGCACATCACCACTTAGAACAATGCCTGGAAAAGAGTGAGAATTTAATGAATTCTTTCTTTCCTTTTGCTTGGTTTTATGAATGATTCCCTAATCAACTTAGCAATGAATAAACAGTTATTAATCACTTCTATACCTCTCATAGCTAGCAGAACCTGAAACGTGAACTTGGGAATTCAGTTTCTTTTCTTACAGAAAAACAAACCCACTCTGTGGGTATAGCTAAAATTAAGGTTCCCTGATGCTAAAATTCTGTATTTTTAAACAATACATACATGGAGATGCTTTCAGAATTGTGATGAACAGATCATGTTTCCAGGAAGATGGGACAGAGATAGTGGCGAGGGATAGAGTGAAGATTTATGAGAAAATTGATAAGTTGTGGAACAAGAGGTTGGAGAAAGAAAGAAGGCATGTGGATGTATTGCGAATATTTGAAAAACAAAAGAAAGGGACCTTGAAAGCTCCATTTCAGATAGTTTTAATCTTGTCAGGGTAGTAGGAGATGAAGTTTTATGTGCAAACATGAGAATGGGTTTGGTGACAAAAGGAGAATTATCACTATTAGTAGTGAGATTAAAAAATCTAAAAGTAGAGTAGTCATTTGGGGATAGCAACAAAGGACCAGATATGATCCTGTTCCATGAATATGTATTGAGAATTTTTTAAAATAGTATTTAGAGATGATAAGACTCTCTGGAGGAGAAGCAGAGAACAGCCTATGGTCAGGGTTCTGTGGTAAGAACCAACGGAAAATCAGGCAGGAAATGATCTTAGACTGGGACCATAGTTAACCAAATAGAAACCAAAGCCAGTGTTGTAGATATGGACTTGGAGAAGTTGATTGGATTCAAGGTAAAGGTAGAAAAAAAAAGACAAAACTAATCACTCTCAGATTTGAAAAGGACCTTAAAGACCATCTACCTGTACATCAGTCCACACACCAATAAAAATTCCCTTTCCGTACATTCCTGAGAAGTGTTCATCTCAGTCTTTGCATGTACATCTGGAGTAAGGAGAATCCTTACTCTTTTCCAAGATTATCTATTCTACTTTGGGATGTCTAATTGTTATGAAGACTTTTCTTGTAATGAGCCCCAAACAGGGCAAATTATATAAAATTGTTTCTAGTTCTGCCCTGGTAAGCTAAGCAAAACCAGTCTAGTAATGCACCCAACAGTCATGTCTCACCTAAACTTCCAGGTCAAATGTCCTTAGTTCCGTAAACCAATCCTTACCAAGGATAATTTCAAAGCTGTTGGTGGTGCAACTGATTTAATGCTCCTGGAGTCAGGAAGACCTGAGTTCATATCTAGTCTCGGACACTTACTAGCTATGTGAGTGTGGGAAAGTCACTTACATTCTGTCTGCCTTGGTTTCTTCAACTGTAAAAGGGGGATGATTATAGCACTTACCTCCTTGTGAGGATCAAATATTGTAAAAAGCACTTAGCAAAATACCTGGCACATAGTGGGTACTATGTAAATGATTATTCCCCTTCCCAACTCCTTGAATTGTTGTTTCTTTAAAAACAACACAAAAATAAAAAATCTAGACATCTCCTCCTAGAGTTTGAATGGTTAAAAAAAAAAGGAAAGGCCTTGTATATCTGCTTCCACTAGAGTATTCTCTCCCTCTGCTAGCTTAGGGCATCTTTCCTAGCATGTTTTATCTGGACCCACCAGGAAAAAAAAAAAACAGATTGAGAAAAACAAATTAGCAGAGTGAGGTCTTGCTTGGGTCAGTCTCCATCATTGCCACCCATTAATGATTCAGTCATCTCAACGTTTCCCCTTTCCTTGCACCTTCCCAAAGGGTAACTGTAGGCATCCTGGGTAATTTTAATGTAGCCACCTGTATGCAACTACCCAAACAAATGCTGTCTTCAATTAAATACTTGCAGATGAATTTAGCTTCCAGGGTTGGTTTTACCCATGACGTGCATATACCATATGGCATCTTCTGCATAAAAATGGAACTCTTAACTCTTTTCACGGGTGAATAGCAGCCAAAATGGAATTGTGTAATAATAACCAAGCCTGCTTTCCTGGTGCATTAATACAGCTGCCTTAGGTACCATTTGAAGCATGAAGCTAGGTGAAGAGTGGAACCTTTTGTCTTTCATGGGTGAAGGGCATTCCAAGGCTGGGCTAAAGCAACTTCTACAGGGTTACAACCTCAGATCTGAGTATTGAAGGTGCCGAGAGGAAAATGAGCCTGGCTTTTTTCTACTTTAATTTTTGTGGAATTTTTTTTTTTAATTAAGAATTTGAGTTCAAGACTCTGCCTAATATATTTCACAAAGAAATTAAGGAAAAAGATGGAGGGGGAAAGCCATGACTTCAGATATTCAAATATTTTCAGATTTCAGAGGTTTGAATCATATAACAAGTAGTGTGATGAAACCAGAGCCTACTGACTTTCCAGAGTTATTGTTATATTTTGAAAGTGAACATTTAAACCTCCGAAACCAGCAAATATTACAAATCAGGACTTGATGTATTGTTTTGCTGATTGTCTAGACTTAAGAAAGTGAGGAGAAAATGTTAACAATGCGGATTAAACTTACAAGTGAGTTGTCTGTTTTCTCTTCAAAGAGCTAGTTGTTAAATAATTACCAGCATACTATTGCCCAGATAGGTAAATAGTGGATAAGGGGCAGCTAGGTGGTGCAGTGGATAGAGCACCAGTGCAGGAGTCAGGAGGACCTGAGTTCAAATCTCACCTCAGACACTTAATACTCACTAGCTGTGTGACCTTGGGCAAGTCACTCAACTCCATTGCCTCATCCTGGGTCATCTCCAGTCATCCTGATGACTATCTGGTCACTGGGGTTCAGAAGGCTCTGGAGAAGTGAGGCTGGTGACCTGCACAGCCCTCCCTCACTCAAAACAAAGTCAACTGCAAGCCATGTCATTATTTCTCTGATGGCATGGTCTTCTTCGGCAACCAAAGACAAATACAAACACAATCACAAATGGTGAATGAAAGGTTACCACATTTCATCCTACTTTGTCAATGTCATGGAGTGATGCAGTGTAAAGGATGCTTGCCTCAAAGTTACAGCACTTCAGTTTGAAGCGCAGGACGGTGAAGAGAGTTCTGGATCACTAGACAGAATTCCTGGGCTTAGTAAATAAGAAACTTACTAAATATCTATTAGGCAAATCACTTAAACTTCTTGGGCTTCAACTTCCTCAACTATGAAATTAGGGAATTGAGCTAGATGGTTTCTGAAATTCCTTCCAGCTCTAACTCTATGATCTTACTATCCAAGGCTCTTCAACTTATGACCTGTATGACTTTAGCTAAGTTAATTTAATTTCTTTGGGTGCCAGTTTTTTTGAATGTAAAAAAAGAAGATTGAATTAAATACCCTGTAATCCCTTCCTGCTCTATGTCTTATGATGCCATGACTAGATGATCCTTAATGTCCCTTCTGGTTCTAAATATATGACCTTATGAGCTCAAGCTACCAACCTCCCTCCCCCGCAACCCAACCAACATATATAGTGCGTGTCTTAAGATATCACATTTGGAGATTTTTCTAGGCTTCTTACAATAGCTCTGACATAGTCTCTAGGAATTCCAAAAATTCATGTCTGGCAGATTAGTCTGGTTTAATCTTCAGTGTATAAGTTCAGTGAAGGAGGTGGCAGGAGGGAGAGAAATAAATTAAAATTTTATTCCTATATCTCTTGGAAGGAAATTGTAGGTCTGTGCTGCGTTGCACAACCTGCTTACGTTTTTCTCTGGCCGCAATAACTTTTTTACTGGCCAGCCTGAACTCAAATTTGTCAGACTCGATATTTAGTTTTGTGCTAAAGTATTCTCTTAATCCAGCTTTTTGCATCGCATGCATATTTGCCATACTTTCCGGCATAATTTTGGGTCCCTGGAGAGTTCAATAATAAACCTTTCCCTCTGTTATCAGCTTCAATATCCACAGCATCTAAGTAATTTTCAAATCTTCCCAGCCATTTATTCCAAAGACTTGCTGAATTATAAGCTTAAATGTGATCAGAAACTGGGTATGGGCCTGATGCTTTAGTCTGCTTGCCTTCCATGCATATATTTCCCCTGTGCACATAGCTATGAAATAACTAATATCTCCAACAGCATATTCTTATTGCACATGATGGAATGTTACATCATGCTGTCCTGAGAGATGCTTGGAAATGGCTGCTTGCCAGCTCTATCTTTTCTCCTCTTCAAAATCCAACTCTTGGAAACTGGTTGAGAGATTGCCTCACAGCCCTTTTCCATCTCCTTTCAATTGGGTATCACACTTAGACTCTTCACTTTGGATGTTGTTTAGTGAAGAAGCAGTCTCTCTGTGTCGATGATTCCCTTCCCACTCATTTATGGAAGGGTCACCACCTTAATTGTTATTAAAAATGGTCTCTGAGTTGAATACAGATGTAGCATGGTTGGCCTTCATGCTGAAACCATTTTCAAGTTGTTGCTAAGAAACTACACTTTAGATGAATGAGGGATTAAACTATGGCAAGTTTTCATTGAAAATATATTTAAGTATAGGAGCATTTGAAGAATGGTCACATGAATTTACAAATACTTATTCTCTCTTTTGAAAATCCTATATTGGAAGCACATCTGCTTTTGTTTAGCCTTGGTGCACATTGGAAATTTAAAAGATGGGACACTGCATAATTCAGTGGACATAAGGGATTTCATGACCAAACATAGCCTGTATCAATAACTTATGACAATAATATATTTTTCACCCTAGAGTTTATTGACTTTTTACATGTGATTTCTTTATTTCTTTCTGAGTTTTGTATTTAGGTAAATAGTCAAGGATCATTATCATTATGGCTCATATTCATATAGTGCTTTGGGGGAAAATGAGATATGTTGGAAAAAGAATTAGCTCTGGAGCCAGGAGACCTGGATTCAAATCCTACTTCTGATGCTAATTGTGTGATCTTGGGCAAGACATTTAGACTCACTGGTCCTTACTTTTCAAATCTATTAAATTAAGAGTTAAGTTAGACCTCTAGCTTTCAATCATTTTGAAGACCACTGGGATTAGAAACGTAAACAATCTAGCAAGGTGAGACCTAGAGAAAAACTCAAGCTGATGGTGAAGGGGATGATGATTGTCTTCAATATTGCATGGCTGTCATGTGGAAATAGAAGTGTGCTGTACATACTATGTATCCTACCTTCGTAACCCAGAGAAAGTAACAACTTCTCTTTGTCTCAGTTTTTTCATCTGTAAAATAAAAATGAGGGGTTTGAATTAGAACACCTCCCAAATACGAAAATACCACAGAGCTCTAGATCTATGATCCTATAGGTTTATTTCTCCTCCTGAATAGAGGAGAGATTTTGATTTTCTAGCTAGTGTCATTCCATAATCTAGTTATCTACAAATGAAGGTAGATTTCTTAGGGAACTTCAGAATTTGAGGTTGCTTTAAGAATAACTCTAAGTTTGAAACTTTAGGAACTGAACTTTCTGGATAGTTTCTAAGGAGAATTTCTAAACCTCTTAGAGAAAGAAGAGTATCACTCATATAACTCCTCTTCTGGGTGTGCTTCTGACTCTGTTTTTTGCCACTGTAGCTCAGTGCTTTCTGGTACTGAGACTTTCCTTAGTTCCTGTATATTTTTCATCTTGGGATATCCCATAACCCTGTGGCCCTTTTCTCCCTTTGGTCAGTTCCTCCTGGTGCCTCCATTCAAAGGATGCATCCAGGCTGACCATCTTTTATTTTTCCAGCTTTGCCTCTGACTGTCTGGAATTCATCACCATGTCTCCATATAGGAGTCTTCCCCCTTCCATCTATGTAGGATTGTAGAGGATAGAGTAATTCCACCAGAATTCCAAGGACAATCCCCACTAGCAACGGCAAGTTCAATTTCCTTCTGAGAGGAGTTGGCAAGGTTTTACATGTTTTATGCATTTTCTGTATTTGTTGGGTTCTGGTTAGTCTTTTCTGTTGTTTATACATGCAATTTTTGAAGGGTGAAAAATGTTGTGCTTCAATAATATACATTTGTTACCTTGAAGGCTTATGTGAGGACTGAGAACTATGTTATTCCCATTTGAGAAAACCTAAATTAGCTCTATTTAAATGCTATTTGGAGATTTAACAGAGTAAAACATGGATAGTAGCATAATGAGCAAAGATATTGACCTTTCTCGGCTCTCTTTCAAAATAAACCTGATCCATGGGAGCACACATCTTAAGGGTCCTTGGGCCATGGATTATATTACTCTAAAATTCTATAATTCTAGGAGTCTACGTTTAACCTAGATAAGTGAAGGTTCCAGATAAATGTGGTAGCTGTCTTCAAGTACTAGGAGAGTTAATTCATGGATTAGGTGTATTCTGATTGGATTCAAAGGGGAAAACCATATACCGGGAGTGTAAATTGAAAACATACAAATTTAGGCTCCATATAAGGAAAACCTCTTAAAAATTAGAGCTAATCAGAAGAAGAATGGGATTCCTTGGGAGATAGTGAGTTCCCTATTCCTGGAGCCAAGTCTTGATGACCATGTGTCAAATGTATTGTAAAAGGAATTGTTATTTAGATGTGATTTGAACTAGATGGCTTCTGAGATACTTTTTAAACTCCTGAGATTCTCTGAAGAGATGGATGTATACATACTTTAAAATCTTAACAAATATATGCGAGTCCTGTAGATGTAGGTGGCGACTCATTTATAACCTGGTGTGAGTGAATGAAGGGAAAAAAATATCTTCAGCACTTGCTGTATATTAGGTGCTGTGCTAAGTGGAGATAGAGTTTATAAGTAGCAAAAAGTAGCTTCGTTCCAAAAGCTTACCTTTGAATGGGGAAAAAAAAAGACATAGAGGATTGGAGGTGGTACTGATAGGATGTTTTGATCAGGGATGTTTCAGAGATGGTGAGTCGAGTCATAGAGCAATTGATCAACATATATCCTTTGATGGTATTAAATTGCTCATTGTTTCTAGAACTAAAGATATAAAGGGGGGTTGGTACTGAATGAGGTATGTTTGAAGTGGCATGGTAAAAAGATAGTCAGGAAGTGATAGCAATATGATGGACCTGTTCTGGGCTAGTTTTTACTGAATTCTCACTAATCAGAAGCCTAGAACAATATTTGTGTGAAGCAGAAAACTGAGCCTAGGAGATGCTAAATACTCCAGGGGCAAAACTGATAGTCTGAATTCACACTTTAAAAAAATAAAACTCTGTACTCACACAAAAACAATTTGATAAATAAATGATCAAATTTAGTAAAAACAAACAAAAAAACCTCCAGTGTTTTGAAAATGTGCAATTATGCTCAGAAAAATAATAATAAACAACTGGACACTTTCAAAATTAGCAGTTATTTATCCAAATTCAACGTTTTTGCTCATCTGTTCCCCCTCTGCTTCTACCTTCAAAACACAGGAAAATAAGAGAAGAAGGGCTCAATAGACACAGTCGTGTTTATCTCTGAAATGATAATTCTATTGAAGAAACTAAGATATAATTTATTATGATGTGACAGTTCAATCACTTAGCATTTCTTGCCAGAGACTGGCAGCCAGCTGTAGAGCTGTTGATCCACAGCTGGCTCTTCCACTGTCCTCACCCATCAACCTGGCAATCTACAAAAACAGATTCTGAAGATTATTGGTTCAGCTGAATTCATTTCAGCAAACAAGTGTTGAGTCTACTATAATCAAACCAGTATGTTAGCTACTGGGGTCACAAAGACAAAAAAAAAGAGAGTCCTGGACCTTAAAGAGTTTTCATTTGAATAGGAAGGAGGGAAATTACAAGTAAGTTGTTAGGAGCCTAGCTGATTGGCTAGCCTTTTACTATGCAAGTATCGACAACCAGTTATTTTCTAATTGGTTATAATGGAGACACAATAGCTGATCTTCCTTGTCACTAAAATAAGACTCTATAGTTTGAGTTCTTTTATAGCGTTTGCTCATCTTCTCAGCCAAACACTTGACTTTCTAACTCTTTGTCAAGGTAGGGCTCTACTTCCAGTGGGGGTGGGAATGGAGATGCGTGTACTCTCCCAGGCTTCAGGGGTTTTATATCAGCTCCTTGATCCTCCACCATCTGTGGGTGCAGAGCTCTGGAAGCAGCATCTACTGCTGCTGCTGCAACTCCTGGCTGCCATCATCATCCTGTCACTACCCTGGGGCTGGGGCAGGAGCCAGTCATACCATGTGCAATTCTTTTACACAGGTCCCACAGAGCTTTCCACTGACCTTTTTGGTGTCTGTTGATCTGTGATGTTTTATTGTTTATGGTCAGACAGTTGGAAGCCCTGGTTGTTGATCTTTATTTCTCTGTTTGTATTTTCCCTGAAGTTCAGGGTGATGACTTTTCCCCTGATCTAAGTGAATGATATATGTGCTTGATTAAAGTAGCTTGTTGACTCCTCAAAATGTGCTTTCCTTTTAGAAAACAGATCTAAGAATCTGAACAACAGACCTTCCTGTGTGTGTTGCCTTCCTTGCTTTTCTAACAATTCACTCCTCTCAGTTTCCTCTTCTGTAACATGAGGAGAAGAGTGATATTTACCTCTAAGAATCAAATGAGATGATTTTGTGAAGCACATTGCAAACTTTATGTAAATGCTAGCAATTATATTTGTCCATATTTCATAAAAGAAAAGCAGGGTATAAAAGAGTTCTGGTCATTGATTGTTTGTTGAACCATGTTTTGAATTCTCTTAGCTCTTTTTAAACTTCTTTTTGCATTTGATTTAATCTTAAACTCAAAGCAAAATGTCCATTTTCAGAGAAGAAAAACATGATTAGGTTCTAAAAGTCATATATTCAGATAATTGCATGAATGCCATTATACACACCTATCCATTATACACACCTATCTTTAACAACCTTGTGTTATAGCTAGGCCTCAAGCAATTTTCAGAATCCCCCAACAATCTGTATGATCTGATTCTGGGAAGACCAAATGTTAAGAGAATATACCAAGCAAGAGTTCTCATGATTACAAAGTTTGCCATTCAGGAATTCTGAAACATGTTTTAGGACCTGGAGATGCAGGTTCCAGTACATGGCAGTAACACAGCATTAGCAAGGACTAATCTGGTTGGCATTAGTATCATTACATATTTGGTCATTGTTTGGGCCCTGGTTGAGTCAGAGTGAATTTAAACAAGAATTGTCTCTGTTTTGACCAGAAACCCTCTGGATCTTCCCCTCTCAATTTGACTTTTTTTTTTCTGTACTACAACTAAGCAGTCATTCTTTACCTCATTCTTTGTTTTTTAACCTAACCTTAATCTTGGAATGATCTTTGCCTCAGTCAAATGGAGACCTGCTAATGACATTAGCTTTAAAAGATCAAGCTCTTCCACCACATCTGGGGCCATCTTCATTCATCCTGATGTGTTGCTGCCCACTAGATCCAGATGACTCTGGAGGAGAAAGTGAGTCTGGTGACTTTGCACAGCCCTCCCTCACTTAAATCCTATTTACTTGTATGTCATGGCATCATCACTATGATGTCACGGTCCTCTTCAAGAACTAAGGACAAACAAAAACAACAGTAACAGCGGCATGTGAGCTTGCTCAGAGTCACACAGCTAGTAGTATTTGAGGTAACATTTAAACTCAAGTCTTCCTGACTCCATGCCCAGTGCTTTAACCAGTGTACCATCTAGCTACCTGTATGATAAGAATCTCTTTTGTTCTACCCTTCTAAGAGTTTTAACTAACATGGAAATAATGATGCATCATTCTAGACTGAATGCTGATATCCATGATATAAACTTGAAGTCCATAGCAACCATGATCCCAACACCTCATCGCATGATCCTCTGACAGTTGCAATACTTTCATTGCAATGGCATTCATTTCCTGCACTTTGGACTGCTCTTTTCACTGCCTGCTGGTACTAGTGCACAAGATGGCATTGTTCTTTTTATTTTCTTGCATACTCCCTAAAAGGAAATTCTAAAAGGAATGTTTTCACTTTGACCTTTGTGGTACAGTTAATAAAACCAAACTAAACCAACTAACAAAACAAAAAAAAGAAAACTTTTTAGATTTGGAATCAGACTACCTGGGTTCAAATCCTGTCTTTTGAAACTCAATACTAGTTTCATCACAACCAGAGTTTCCTCTTCTGTAAAATGAGGGGATTGAATGAAATGTGCTCTATAGTTCGTTTCGAGTCTATGTTCCTATTATATTTAGGAAAAGCAAAATTTCAATTGATCTTACTGCTAGCAAGATATCACAGGGCTAGTAGTTATTTCCTAAACAGGAAGCAGCAATGAAACATTCCTCATGCATATCTACAGTTGCTAGTATGCATGCACTAATAAAAACTTTGATAAAGCAAACACTGAATTTTGTCAGTTGGGAAAAATAAAGCATAATTTTAAAAATATGACCACCTTTAATGTTCAATGGTATTATTAAATATGCATTCATGAAAAAGTAAAGCTTGACAAGTCTGAAAAACATGAGATCAGTTTGGGCGCTAATTCTCCAAGTATGATTTTATAAAATTAAACTTAACCCCAGAAATAAATGGCTAAGTGGTATGCATTTTGAAGTTTGTGAAAATACTGTAAGTACAAATGAATTCACCTTTAGATACTCAAGTAAAATAGGATAGAAAAGATATTTCATTGTACCTCTGTGAACTTCATTGTGAAAAATGGGAGAAATTATTTTAACCTGGGGGCAGTGATTCAGTCTTAATAGAAAAAAGGAATACAGATTTATTTTCTGAAGCAGCTTTCCTCTTCTGACATGGAAGTGACATCATATTTCTTTTGTAATATGGTTATGGAAAAGGGTAAATGAAAACATACTTTCCTTTCTACTTACTTCCTTTTCATTACCTCCTCCCCACCCCCAGCTCTACTTTCTGGTCTCTTCCTGTCTTTTCTCTTTTTTCCTTTCATCATTTTGATCTGATGCTTCTTACTCCTTTCCACCAATTTCTCTCTAATGTGAAACTCCCTTTTTTATTACTTGTATGCTGCAACCTCTTCCTACTCTCGCTTTGCTTCCCACTCACAGTGGGAAAGTCATAGTGATGGCAGGGAAGAAAAGGAAAACTGTAAGCAATACCACCTGCCTGTTAAGTAACAAAACGCACATGTATCTAACCTAACAAAATCTGTTTCTTTATGCTGAGAAAGTAACCGTCTTACTGTGTCTACAACTACCATAGTTTTCTCCTCTCCTTTCCTCCCCTCCCCTATCCTCTCCTTCCTACTTCCTTTCTTTCCTTTATTTTTCTCTTTCTTTCTCTCTCTCTTTCTTTCTTTCTTTCTTTCTTTCTTTCTTTCTTTCTTTCTTTCTTTCTTTTTCTCTCTCTCTCTTTCTTTCTTTCTTTTCTTTCTTTCTTTCTTTCTTTCTTTCTTTCTTTTTTCTTCTTCCTTCCTTCCTTCCTTCCTTCCTTCCTTCCTTCCTTCCTTCCTTCCTTCCTTCCTTCCTTCCTTCCTCTCTCTTTCTTTCTTTCTTTCTTTCTTTCTTTCTTTCTTTCTTTCTTTCTTTCTTTCTTTCTTTCTTTTTTTCCTTCTTTCATTCTTTCCTTCTTTATTTCTCTCCCTTTCTTTCTTTCTTTCTTTCTCTCTCTTTCTTTCTTTCTTTCTTTCTTCTTCCTTCCTTCCTTCCTTCCTTCCTTCCTCTCTCTTTCTTTCTTTCTTTCTTTCTTTCTTTCTCTCTCTTTCTTTCTTTCTTTCTTTCTTTCTTTCTTTTTTTCCTTCTTTCATTCTTTCCTTCTTTATTTCTCTCCCTTTCTTTCTTTCTTTCTCTTTCTTTCCTTCTTTCCTTCTTTCCTTCTTTCTTTCTTTCTTTCTTTCTTTCTTTCTTTCTTTCTTTCTTTCTTTCTTTCTTTCTTCTTCTTTCTTTCTTTCTTTCTTTCTCTCTCTTTCTTTCTTTCTTTCTTTCTTCTTTCCTTCCTTATTTCTTTCATTTTGTATTAAATTTTATTGAGAGAAAATATATTTCTTGACTTTGGGGTGGATCAGATCTATAGTAACAGAATGAAGTGATTCCTCCCCTTCTTGGGAACCCAATAAGTAAATGGCTAAATGTAATCATAAGTACCATCCTTGTTATTGAGCACAAACGAACCTTCTATAGTCTACCAAGACTGTAGAAGCTACTATCAGTAGTAGCTCCCTTTGGCCTTAGGATAACTAAATCAGTAAATTAATAAGCATTTGTCAAGTACCTACTATATTCCAGGCACTCTACTAAATGCTACAGATACAAAGACTTAGAGTCTAGTACTAATGTAGGGCTTGTAACTAATTTAGGGGAGATATATATGTTTAAACATATAAACAAAAGGGATACATGGTAATTTTTGGAATGGGGGGATCAGTATAAGTTTGATATAAAAGCCTTGAAGAAAGATAGGGTTTATAAGAGAGGTGGATATCAAGATTAATGGTATTCTATGTATGGGAGAAAGGCAATTCAAGGTCATGGAGGCAGGCAGGAAGGCCATGTGTGAGAATAACAAGATCAGTATGGCTAGACCATGGAATGCACAAAGGGGAATAATGCACAATAACCTTGGAAGGTAGGGCGGGGCTGGGTTGGGGCAGGACTTGCAGAAGGTAGGATTTCAGCTGGATTTTGAAGGAAGTTGGAGAAGTTAGGTGGTAGAGATGAGGATGGAGAGACGTCCAGGCATGAGGGACAACCAGGGAAAATGCCTACAATCGGGAAATGGGAGATGGTGCATCTTCTGTAGGAATAACAAAGAGTCCAATGGAAAGTGGTGAGGTTATGGAGGGCTTTAAAAACTAGAATATTTTATATTTTATGATATCTTATATTTAAGGAGTTAGGTTATATGTTCCCTAAGGTTTCTTCCTCTTTATATTTATGTGGATTGATTAATTTCCAACTCAAATATTCTATGATTTACAGCAGAATCAATCTTTGTGATAAGTGAAGACAACAGGACTGAAAAGAGTCCTGAAAACCAAATAATAGCTGTGATTAGACAATAATCACCTCGTTTCTATGGCACTACAGGAACCAGCAAAGATAACTCTTTGTACTTGTAATTGTAGGTGCTGCTCATAGTTTATAAAATATGGCCCTGTGAAATACAGCACTACTATTAAACCAGGAAGAATCACACATACCATATTTCCTTCTGACAAGGCTCTATTATTCTCAGATAATCCTGGTAAATCTTCTCCCCAATATCATCAGTGAGGTATTTGTAAAAAAAAAAAATCATGTTTGGAAATCAATTACATGAAAATTGAAGCCCCTCTCCACATACCTCTCAGCTAGAAACAAACAATAAGGAAAATAAGTATCTTTTTATTAGCCTCATTCTACTGCTAAAGACCCAAAGAGCTATACTCTGACCAATAAATCTAATGTTTTAGCCACCTTCATATTGTAAGGCATAGAAAATGGATTGAAGTAGGTTGAAGAATATGATATTACTGAGGATTATAGGTTCATTAAAATTAGTATTTCTTATGCCTTCATTCCACAATTAAAATTCAAAGAGTAACCATAACTAAGAGTTCAAAAATCCATCTCTGAAATGGTATTCTGGATTTGTGGGTGTGAACCAAGGGGAATTTCTCCTGTAAACAAAGACTTGCTAAGGTTTTCTACATAGCACAGTGGTGAGAATGCTAAATTTTGAGTCAAAGGATCTTAGTTTGAATGCTAGCCCTGCCACTTACAAGCTGTGTGACTATGGACACATCACTCAATCTCATCTAAATGGGTATAATGATAACATCTACCTCCCAGAGTTGTGAGGATGAAAGAAAATGATAATGGCAAAGCACTTTGCAAACCTTAAAATTACACACACACACACACACACACACACACACACACATATGCTATCATCATCATCATCATCATCGTTATCAGTCTCTTTCAGCTCCACATTAATGATCTCATTTTCACCACAGCTTGAAATTAAAATTCAAAGGAATAAAGAGATTGAAAGCCTTTTTTTCTTGTTCATCAGTTTCTGAATGACCGATCTATCATGACAAAATAGAGAATAAGTGTGGATTAGGGATGCCTTAGAAATGTCTTTGTCATATGTATTTGGCATATGTTGTTCATCCTTAATTTTCAAAGAGGACCAATGACATCATGGGGTGATGTCTTCATTTACATGAACTGCATTTAAGTGAGGCAGAGTTGCATAAAGTCATCAGTCATACTCTCTTTTTTAGGGTTTCCCAACTCTAGTGGCATGACAAAAATCAGGATGAATGATGATGGCCCATGATAAAGTGGATGAACTTTACATCTTTAATGTCTAACAAAGCTCTAAGTATCCCACAGTGCCTACTTCATCTGCCTTCATAGCCACCAGAACAAATTGTTCTCATCCATATGTAACATATATTTGTCATATGATAGAACAGGAAAAGTCTCTGTCATTAAGCCTTGTGTTGTTGTGTTTTCCTTCATTTTTGAGTAAGAACGTGACATCAGAGAAATGATGACATGACTTGCACTTGACTTTGTTTTGAGGGAGGGGGCGCTGTGCAAGGTCACCATTCTCACTTTCTCCTCCTGAGCTATTTGGATTCAGTGACTAGATATTCTTCAGGATGATGGGAGATGGCCTAGGATGCAATGGGGGACTTTTGCCTTTTTAGGTACTTACTTCGAGGGAGGCAACGCCCATTGAGTGAATAGGCCTCTTTAAGAAGTAGTAAGGGAATGGCCCTTTTAATGAGCAAAAGAAAAAAATAGCAAAATCAAACTGAGTGGGAAAGAGAAACTGTTACTATTGATAATTATTCTAAGCCAGCCATTAAGTGGAGCTTGGGCAAAGACCTATTGCTGTCCAAGCTATGAGCTTCAGAGTGTACTGGGTTTAAAGTTTGGGGAACAACAAGAAAAGAAGGAAGGAAGGAAGGAAAAAAGGAAGGAAGGAAGAAAAGAAAGAAGGAAATAAGGAAGAATATCTAGTCAGCAAACCTCAAAGGAAGAGGAGAGCGAGGCAAAAGGGAGAGGATGAGCTGGTTACCCAACTAACTGGGCCCCCGCTCAGGTAGCTTAGTCTACTCACAGGTTGTATTTTTGTTTTTGAAGACCGTACATCAGAGATATGATGACATGACTTTCACTTTACTTTGTTTTGAGTGAGGGAAGGCTGTGCAAGGTCACCAGCCTCACTTTCTCCTCCTGAGCCTTCTGGATCAATTGACTAGATTGTCATCAAGGCATTTGGAATATGAAAGGAGAGACAATCTTAATTTCGAAGGACTAAAGGTGAAACCTTCCCCCTTCCTCTTGGTAGAGAGGAAGGTATCATATTTTGTCAGTCATGGACCTGTTTTGGTCTGTTTTGTTTGGCTATAATTCTCTATGAAAGAGAATTTTCTATGGTTTGTGATGAGGCAGGGGAGTCATTGGACAGTGACAATGGTATTGAAAAAAATCTATAAAATATTTATTAAAAATAAACAAAATAATAAAACTTAAAAAGAATAAGCAAAAGAACAAACATATTACCACATGTATAGTTGAGTGTAAAATTCTATAATTGCATTGAGGATAGCTCCTTAACCTACATTAGTGATGATCTTACTAGGGAGATGACTCCAAATGGTCATCTATGCACTGACTGGCAGCTATCATGATGCCTCCATTCAGTTAATAATACTGGACCCTATTTAGACTGTGTCAGTGACATTTCTTCTCCTGGTCTCACACTGTCAATGATCTTTTCACTTTAAAGAAACCAAATGTAAACCATCTACTAAAAAAAAAAAGTTGTCCTCAATCTTAGGATTTCTGAAAAGAAATCCAATAAGCTAGGTCAGGGATTGTGCCTTTTTCATCATTGTTTTTTCCATGTCTAGCACAATGCCATGCACATAGAAGATACATACATACATGCATACATACATACATATATATGTGTGTTTGTGTTTGTGTGTGTGTGTGTGTGTGTGCACGTGTTCTCCCCCATCCCACAGTGATGGGATATGCTTAGTAATCTGTTAGTGCAATGGGAAGTCTGACTGACACAATGTTCAGTTTTCAGGGTAAGTGACACACTGATGCTCTGGTGTGGCAGAAAACTCAGTCTCCTGAGGTGAACATTTTACTTAGTGAAAACTATAGTTCTCTCTGAATCAAATCAATTCAATTGAATTCAGCAAACATTTAGTAGTCACCTATTAAAAGCCAAATGTTGTATTAGGTACTGGGGAGATAAAAGACAAAAACATGAAATATGAATAACTAGCACTTATATAGTGCTTGTAAATATTTCATTTAATCCTTGCAACAATCCTGGAAGACAGGTGGTAATAATATCTTTATTTTACAAGTGAAGAAACTGAGAGAAACAGAGGTGAGGTGACTTGTTCACATAGCCAGTGATGCAAAATTTAAACTCAGGTCTCCCTGACTCCGGGCTCAGTGCTGATTCCATGGAGACACAAAATAATCCATATCCATACTGGTTAGGGTACAGCTCTGGAGAAGACTGGCAGATGTGCTTGGGTAAGCCCCATTACCTTGTTCCTTGGGATGGTCTGGAGTTGCTTGATGGATTCTCATAATAACCCTTTGAGCTTGGGATTATAGGTGTCATGCCCATTTTTCAGGTGTGGAAATTGATGCTTAGAGTGGTTAAAATAGAACATCAAGGATCACAGGGTTAATGGGATAAATTTTCTACAGTCCCTACTATATGCTAGATGCTTCACAAGTATCTTATTTGATCCTTACAATAATCCTTTGAGAGAGGTGCCATTTATTATTTCCATGTTTTGGTTGTGGAAACTGAGGCAAACTGAGGTTAAATGACTTGCCCAGTGTCACCTACTAGTAAGTTTCTGAGGCAAATTTTGAAGTCAGATCTTCCTGAGTCCAGGTCAAGTGTTCTAGCCACTGTCACCTCACTGCTTCTTTGCTACAGGTTAAAGAAATGTCAGAAGTGGGGATGTGAACCCTTGGGAACTTTCATGGGACCTTAAAAAAAAAGCAGTATTTGACTGGCTTGGGTTTTAGTTGAAAACGAATAAATGTTGAGAGCATTGGGCTTTGTTTGAAACTCTAGCAGAGCTAGCTGATATGTAGTTACGAAACTTTTCCCTCCCTTTTTAAAAGTAATTTTAAAGCCATTATTCCAAACAACAGGATTCTATCTGGCCAAAATTACAGTGTAGCAATGTGTGTCATCCCAATTGTCTATAGTTTCCTTTATTTGATGAAAGAATATTTCATGGGAAAAAGAAATCCACTTTTTCTCCTGCTCCTCCTGTGAGACTGAATGTATTGCAGATGTTAATGTCCCTTGGGCAAAATGAGCTCAAGAGACTTTTTTTTTTAGAAGCTAGGTTATACTGTATCTATATTAACTTAAATCCAGTACAGCCAGTGCCTAACTCAAGGAAGACAGTTGGGAATAGATATTCCAGGCAGGTCATTCCTTTCCCCATTTTTACTCTTGGCATTTTTCTTTTTCTCTTTACCCTTCTCTTTTGTCAATGGAGATCTGTTTCTTCCTGGGACCATGTTCTCTCTCTCCACTCTCTCTCCAAACCTTCCACTCCCCCCAGTTCCCTCACTTAGGTATTTTCTTCTTATATCTTTACAGCAAGGACTAAGATTACTTCTTTGTGTCCTTAATGGCAGGCAGATGGGCTAGACTTGTGGTGGTATAGGAAAATGGAACAAATACATTCATTAAGTATGTCAGGTGCTGAGATATGTGCTAGGCACTGGGGAGACAAATACAATAGGAAAGACAGTTTATTTCCCCAAATAACTTATATTTCAGTGGTGGAAACAGTACACATAGAAAAGTGGTGGTCAAGGAAGGGAATTTTGCCTATAAGGATAGTGTGAGGACCATAGCTGTGTAATTGGCACAGCTAGTCCAAGAACAATGGTAGAGTTGATTCAATCATGGATGATGACTCCAGAACTGAAGTGGCATCGTAGAGCAGGAAAGGGCATTTACATGGCAGTAAAGTAGTTTAAGAGCTATGGAGGAGATGACTAGACAGTACAGAATGAAATGAAGTATAATAGTTACAGTTTTTCTGAAATAGTGGTCCAGGAGAGGCAGTCACCAATGAGCACAGCTGGGCCCCATGTGGAAGTTTCTGCAAGGTATGGTTTCTGGTCTGTGTGTCTGGGAGTTGGCAGGCTAAGTGGAGGAGATGACTGAGGATAAACTCCCTCCAGAAATGCTCCTTCATTATTCTCCTTCCTTAACAAAGCTAGTCTAATCCTTGGCTTCAAGTCAGTGTTGCTTTGCAATAAAGTGAATGCTGCTTTTGGCATCTGAGAATCTGATTTTGAATTCTAGTTCTACAACTTACGGCCAATGTGATGTTGGGAAAGTCACTTAACCTAGTATGTCTCAATTTTCTTAGATGCAAAATCAGTGTGGTTGTCCTGGACAGTCTCTACGGTTCCTCCTAGCTCTCTAATCCTTTTTTATATTTTCTCCTGTCTCTCTATATTTATTTGAAAATAAAATAAATTTTCATTATCTAAATGCTAACTTTTACTACCTTTAAGACTATCGATTTTTTGGGTTCCAAGTAAAATAAAAGAGAGAGAAGGCATAACTGTTGTGTGTGTGTGTGTGTGTGTGTGTGTGTGTGTGCGCGTGTGCGTGGGTGTGTGCAGGCTCATGTGTTGGAAACAAATTTGGATTTGAAATTAGAGGACATGAATTCAAATCCCAGCAGTACTAGTTTAGTGCCTGCAAGTAGTGATAAATATGTCCTTGAGTAAGTTACCCCCATCCCTCACCCATGAACCTCAGTTTCATCATCTGAAAAAGGAGGGGCCTGGAATTTTGAATTTCAACTTTCTTTTCCTATTCTAAGTCCTATCGGGAGCATTCTACCCAAGCTACAGGAAGAGAAGACAGCCTCAAAGGCAGAAAAGAACTTTAAGTACTCTGATCCAATCCCTTCATTTTAAAAATGAGGAAAGTGTGGCCCAGAGAGTTGCCCAAGCAGAGTAGTAAATCAAATTGAGGTTCTGCAACTCCTAATTCAGAGCTCTTTCTACTACCCCATAATATTTTATACGTTCAAGTAGGACCTCCTTCCCTTAACCCCTACAGTAATACCTCTACATATTGGTTAGATTTTTTTTTTTAACACTAGTCATGCTCAGGTAAATTGTGGGTTAAATAACAGTACCGCATTTATATTGCATTGTAAGGGTGGCAAAGCATCATACAAATATCTCATTTTATCCTCACAACTCTATGAAGTAAATGTTACTTAATTATCCTTAGTTTGCAGATAAGGAAACAGAGACTCAGAAAGATAGTTACTTTCCTATGGTCCTACAGCCAGTCTGTGTCTGAGGCTGGATTTGAATTTAGGTCTTTTTGATGTCAGGCCTGGGGATCTATCCATTGTACTACTTAGTTGCCATAAATAGGCTTTTATGGACTGGCCTAGGGATTGAATTAACACTTATAGTGCTGTTTCCATGGGAAAAAGTGCTTTCCAATTTCTAAAGAACTGTTATCAATGAACTTTTTGGAACATATTCTATTCATAAGTTGGGGACAGTTTGTACAGTGCAGTTACCCGCAGGCAGCTGGGAGGAACAGCTGAGTCATCCATTTGCTGATTCATGTTCCAGCTGCTGAACAGCTCCATAAGGTTACTTAATATTATCCTCCCCCTAGAGTATGACTATATAGGTCCTTTGACCCAACTGAGTCACCCTATTGTGTCCCTAGTAAGCTTTCCTTTTATCATAAGCTTATATAGGAAGCAGCTTAATTCTTTGAAGTAGATAAAGCAACCCCTCTCCATTTCACCTGTCATTTCACCTCCACTCCAACCTGTCAAGAGGGAATTTATCTTTTCAATTCATTTGGACTAAAGTGAAGGTGAATGAAACACTTGTCTGATCCCTACAGTTCTTAATGTTCTTTTTTCCCTGAATTACTTTGTAGATATTTTAAATTTATTTATCTATGAACATCTTGCTTCCCTCAAGTAGGATATAAACTCTTTGAGAGAGGGATGATTTAATTTTTTTTTTTAAGGCAGGCACAGTCTGTTTATGTCCAGTCCTTAGAACAGTGCCTAGAACAGAGCAGGTGCTTAAGAATGATTGTTAAATTCAATTTAGTTCACTACATTGCCCTGAGGCAGCAGAGCTGTCATGGAAAGAACCATGGTAACAGAAGCAGGTGGCCTGACTTTGAATTCTGGCTCTCATGCTTACTGACAGTGGGATGCTGGACAATTTTCAACTCTCTAAGCCTCAGTTTCCTCACTTGTAAAACGGGCATAATAATTCATCATCTACCTTACAGAACTTTTGGGAGTAACCTGCTTTGTAAAGCTTAAGGTTCTATATAAATGCCAGCTAGTATTTTTACTCTTGCCATGAAGATTTACATTTTAAAAGAAGAAAGTAGGGTGAAGACAGTGTTTACTCCAAAGGAATATATCACTCCTGATGAATTTTAGGTACAGTACCATGTCATTGGTGTAGGGGAGATATTCTGGGAAGGGAATCCCATCAGGGTGACTACTTTCATATTAGTCTGGCACTGTCTAAGGTAGGGCTCCTTTGTGAGGTAATTAAGGATGGAGCAAGAAGGTGGTCATACTGGATCCTGGCAACGCTACTGTACCCTGTGTAGTGAGAATGAGGTCCCAAATTGAGACTCTGGATATTAGCTGTCTAATATGACATGAGACTCCTAAGCAGGTGCGATCCTAATGAATTCAATGTCCTTCATCTTTATTTCTCTTTTGATTGTGGAATACTTGGTATGATCCATATCTTGATTTAAATAGCATATTTTTATTTTTATTCATAAAACCATGTAATCATAAAATCTTAGAGTTTGGAGGAACTCAAAGACCATCTAGTCTTGGAGTTCCTTATTTGGGGTCCTTATTTGGGGAGTTGAATGAAGTTTTCAGCCCCTCTTTCTTTTCCAGAGTCATCAAAGTCCAATGGCAAGACAATAGTCAAGACAGCTTGTGATGGCCTACAGTGGATGACCTCAGTGTCTTTGAGGTCTGACCAACTCTAAACACTCCACAGTGCCTGCTTCAACTGCCTTAATGGCTGTTAGAACAAATTGTTTGCATTCACCCACTGTGCCAATAGAAGTCTTCCCATGCTTGGGGCAGACAACACCCTAACTTACCAATGGGTCAGTCAGTTACTCTCAGCCTGAGAATTTGCTGCTGATGGGTTTTTTTTTTTTTACCTGGGTGTGGTATGCTACAGCTTCTTGGAGCCATAGGTACAAACAGTGCCTTACTCGGAGAAGACTCTTGGGAATAGTTCCTCCAGCGAAATAGTTCCCCATTACTACGGATGGAATCTTTTTCTGTCTCTTGACCCTTCTTTTTTGTCTATGGATACTTCTTGCTTCCTGAGACCATGTCTTCTTCATGCCCCATCAGCTTAGGTCTTTTCTTCTTATCCCTTTACACCAAGGTCTAGGACAGTTTCTTTGTGTTTTTTTTTTCTATTTGTTTTTAGTAGTACTTTATTTTTTCCCCAATTGCATGTCAAAACAATTTTTTAGCATTCATTTTTACAAGATTTTGAAATATTGAAAATTTTTGAAATATTCAATTTTTTCTCCCTCTCCTTTTCCTCAAATGGTAGGCAATTTGGTACAGGTTATACATGTGTTATCATATAAAACATATTTCAATATTAGTCACACTTATGAAAGAAGAAACAGATCAAAAGAAAAAAATGCAAAAAAGCATAAAATGAAAAAAGTATGTTTTGATCTGCATTCAAAGTTCATTAGTTCTTTATCTGATCACAAATTTTCATTTGTGAATCCACTATATTTGTTTTGGAACATTGTGTTGTTGAAAAGAGCTGAACCATGAACCAGGAACACACAGTGTTCCTGATAACGTGTGCAATGTTTTCCTGATTCTGTTCATTTTACTTTGCATCAGTTCACACATCTTTCCAGGTTTTTCAGAAATCTACCTGTTCATCATTTCTTATTGCACAATAGTATTCAATTACATTCATGTACCATGGCTTGTTCAGCCATTCCCTAATGGGCATCCCAGCAGTTTTTAATATTTTGCTGCCACGAAAATGGCTGCTGTAAATATTTTTGTACATGTTGGTCATGTCCCCTTTTTTATGATCTCTGTGGGATATACTCCTAGTAATGGTATTGCTAGATCAAAGGGTATTCACTGTTTGTTTTCCCTCTGGGCATGGTTCCAAACTGCTCTCCAGAAAGGTCGGATTACTTTACAACTCCAACAATAGTGCATCAATGTCCAGATTTTCCCACATTATTTCCAACATTTATTACTTTCCTTTTTTTTTTTTTTTGGTCATATTGGCCAATTTGATAGGTGTATCTGGAAGCTCAGAGTTATTTTTATTTGCATTTCTCTAATCAATAGTGATTTAGAGAACTTCTTCATATGTCCACAGATAGCTTTGATTTTTTTTTTTTTTCGAAAAATTGCCTGTTCATATCCTTTGACCATTTTTCAGTTGGGAAATAGCTTGTATTCTTGTAAATTTGACTCAGTTTTCTAGTATTGGAGAAATGAGGCCTTTATCAGAGACCCTTGATGCAAAGATTTCCTGGATTTCTGCTTTCCTTTCTTCTCCTAAAATCTTATACCTTAAATCCTTCTGATAAGAAAGATTTAGAGTCTGATAAGACTCTAAAACCCTCAAATATCTGTGGTCACCTGTAGATGGAAGTTGGTTTAGTGTGTGTGTGTGTGTGTGTGTGTACATATGTGTATATATATATATATATATATATATATATATATATATATATATACCCTTCCCCTCTAATCAGTTACTTTTCAGTGGATTGTCTGGAGCTGGATCACCACTAGGCTGGCTTGTGGTTTGACTTCATAAATATGAACTGGTATTTTGTCCATAGGCTCAGAAGTGGGCTTGATTCTTTCGTCTATTCACAAAAGCATGGAATCATAAGTCAAGAACTGGAAGGGAATTCCAAGTCCATCCATTTCAACCTTTTCATTTTATAGATAAATAAATTGAGTATAGTGAGGTTCAGGCCTCTCTTCAAGGTCATAGAAATACAACCGATAATCAAAATTTGAACTTAAGTCTCATAAGTCCAATTTCAGTGGAAAATTCAATCTTCTTTCCTCTACACCATACTGTTTCTCCCAGTATTTCCTGTATGGAACCACCTGTCTTGAGGAAAACATTTTATTTCTGCTATCCTGATTAAGGACATATTTGCACATAGATTTAGACTTTTGATTGATTGGTTGATTAATTCTGTCCTAGCTCTCTGGGCCTTCTGTGATTACATTAACTGGGATGGGGGAGGAAACACTCACCTCTTATTGGGGCAAAGAGCTCTGACACTCTGGAAAGCAAATGCTTGAGTAGTAAATATAGAAGTTGTTTATTCCTATAAGCCTGATGTCTCCACATCAGATGCTATTGAAGGGACTTGTTAGCTGTAAGAAAGATAATTCTGAGGTATTGGAATGGACTAATGGGAGAAACTCCTTCCCTAGAGATCTTTAAGAATAAGATAGATACGTTTTTTGACTGGAAGACTTTAGATGCAGTGCTAACTGGAAGCAGATGATTTCTGAAATCCTTTCTAATTTCTTGTTTCTCATGCTATAGGGCCATTTAATGCCACAAAGGGAAAAGATATTTGTTTTCTGCTATTCCAATTTAGCATAAATTTGGCCTGTCAGAGGATATCGGTTTTCCTAACTAGTTGATTTATTCAGGGTTCTATGAATATTTTAGAATGCAATCAATTGCATGTTTTATAAACTATAAACTATGTTTACTGCTTAATTCATTGAACTGAATCAAAGTAACTTGCCAGCTAACTAGAAGAATACTCATAGCAGAACCAAGACACCAGGATTTCTTGTTGCTGAAAAGTAAAATGCATTGGTAAAGTTATATACAAGGCATTATTTCTCCAAAATAGCAAAATGATTGGGGGGAGGGCGGTGTAGGAGGAGGAGCTCAAGGGAAGAATTCATAAAAGCAGCTTCTTAGGTTGCCTAAGGGCAGACAGGCTCCAGACTTTCTTATAGCTTCTCCTACCTTTCAATCAGGTGCAGAAAGCATGCTGCTCTTATTAAAGAAGTGTTTTCAGATCTCCTTCCAATCTAGTTGCTGTTTTTGTCCAGAGGTGTCAATAGACTCAAAGGTCATCTGTTTCTAAGCCTCCCTTTTCTCTGTGTGAAGAGTTGTTTCTGTTGGATTTGGAGGCATTGCTGCAGGGGGCTCCTTGGCCAATCTGGACAGAGAATCACGATTCTTGGTCCAGCTCCCACTGAGTCTTTTCAGATCCCCAGGATGTTAACACTTAGAGTGATTTCATTATGTTTGGATATAGCTGAAGTATTGATTGGACTTTGAGGAAGCTAAGAAAGCCTGGGCTATGTGTTATATCTGCACATGTATCAAAGTCTGTCAGCCCCCTGTTTGTCTGAAGGTAATAATAACCCTCATAATGATTCTCAAAGAAAAATTCTAGCAAGTATTTACTTTTTTTTTTTTTTTGGTCTTTCAGGTGAGTAGATAGATTCTTGAGGAAAAAAAAATACTAAGTATAATAATTGGTTTCAGGCAGGTGCACTCATTAATATTAGGTTACTCACTGAAAATTCTGGGACCTTGATTTTGACAAGATTATAGAATTGATGAGATTAGGAGTGGGATACTTAATAGCATGGGGAAAAGAGACAAAATGTTGTAGGAGAAAAAGCACAGGACAAGGAGGCACTAGCATCCTATCCTTTAAGATTCAGCTCAGGTGCTTCCACCTATGAAGAATTTTTCCTTCCTCCCTTCCTCTTTCCCTCCCTTCTTCCCTCCCTCCTTCCCTTCCATCCTCTCCTTCCTCTTCTCTCTCTTTTTCTCTCTCCTCTGTCTCTTTTCTTTTTCTTCTCTCTCTCTCTTCTTTTTTCAATTGTTTAATCATTTCATTCATGTTCAACCCTTTGTGACTCCATTTGGGGTATTGGCCAAGATACTGGAGTAGTTTCACATTTTCTCCTCCAATGGATCCAGTGGATTCAGTTTGTCAGGCAATCAGAGGTTAAGTGGCTTGTCCAGGATCTCACAGCTAGGAAGTGTCCTGAGACTGGATTTGAACTCAGGTCTTCCTGATGCTAGGCCCAGTGCTCTATCCTTTATTGAGTTGCAACTTTTTCCAATGAACAATGAACTCTTGTAGTAAATATACATAGTTCCACTAGTTATTTAATATAATCTTCTTTGACTCTCATAAGAGCCCTGTATTGTAGGTGCTATGATTATCTATTTTTTAGAGATAAAGAAATAGTGTTTGAGTGAGGTTAAATGACTTGCTCTTTGTTACAGAGCTAGTGTCTGAGATAGGATTTGAATTCAGGTCTTCCTGTCTCTAATTTAGTTTTTTCTGTTGTACCATCTAATTAGCTATAATAATAGCTAATATTTTTATAGTACTTTTAGCTCTTTAAAGTACCAATATTATCCCCTTATATCTTCCATATGTATCAAATGGTGGTTAGGCACCATTCTCCTTATTTTACAGATGAGGAAACTGAGGCAAACAAAAGTTAAGTGACCTGCTCAGGATCACATAGTTAGTAAATGTCTGAGACAGGATTCAGACTCATGTTTTCCTGACTACAAATTCAATGCTCTAGCTACTGTGTCATCTTATTGTCTATTAATGTGTTTTTCTCTTCTTAGATTATCATATGCCAATCTATTTGCATCTTGGTTACCCCAAGTAGAGTATAAACTCTTTGAGGTTAAAGACTATTTTTATTTGTTTTGGCTTTATGAGTCTCATGTCTAGCATGATGCCTTGAATGTGCTAGTGCTTGACAAATTCATGATGGATTAGACAGGTCTAGACTTGGGTTTGGGTCCTGGATCCATTACTAAAAAGTTGTGGGCAAATCACTTCAAGACACTGTGCTAGGTACTGGGGTTACAGTGTATAAGTGAGACCTGTTCTTGTACTCAGGCAATTTCTTTTCTAAATGATCAATACCACACAGTGGAGAGTAATAATTAAAGAATGGATTCTTTTGGTCTAGGCAATCACAGGGATTGTGAGAAGATCCACAGGACCACAGACTGTCATGAACCTTCTAGTAGCAATTTAATTTGTATGCGATTATTATTCTCAGACCTAAATATGATTTTAAAAAAGATGGTTAGGGGAGTGGTGAGGAAGAATAATATCCATAGCAACAGAAAACCATCATGATGCATTTACTGAATAGGCTCTAGTGTCTTGTTTGATGGCTAGCTGCAATGTGGAATAGGATTTTGGGGCTGACCAGGTATTTAGTGGACTAAGATGAATTTTCACTAACTCATTCACCAATCAGGACAGCTCATGCCCTAAGCAGGACCCCAAAGCTGAAAGGATTGATTATTCTTAGTTCCATGAGTGGGAGATGTGTTCACTGGAATTCCAGGACTACAATCAGGGAGAACATTTAGGAGCATCCAGGATGAGAGGATGAGGGTAGTGGTGGTGGGAATAGAAAAGGCAACAGAGACTGAAGGGATAAACACAATTTGGTGATGAATTTTGTCCAGGTAAATGAAAAACATGCAAAACAAAATTCATTGACCTTGAAATTTGTTGTCATATACACCAAGAAATTCCATTCTAGTAATAAAGTCATTGAACAGATTCTAAGCCAAACACTTTGCCACTCACTCCACTGGGCCACAGACTTCTCCATATCCCTACATCCTGCTATTTTGGAAAATGTCAAGTTGAGCAACCAACACTGCTAAGCACCAAATATTTGCAGATTAAATATGAATTGCTTCTGATTGAGTTTGAAGAACAAGTATTAAGTATTTATCAAGTGCAGTACAGGATGCTAAATACTTTTGATATTGAAGTAGGTGAGACTGTTCTTGTCCTCAAAGAGATTACATTCTTCTTCCTCAAAATTGAGATCCATGCTGATCCTAGAAACAATTGTTCAGTGTCATCTTTCAAACTAGTTGGCCCCAAATATAGTATATATTTATCATTGTGGAGAATAGCCTTTAAAAAAACCTATTCAACTAAATAGATATAAAAGTCTAAGGGATAGAGGTGTTAGGGATGGCAAGGGAATCTATACTTTTAAAAACTATTACGTTAATTTTATGTAGTGGCAAACTTCAATTTATTCAGTAGTGGATTTCAATTATGTTTCTAATTTGCAATGTTGCCCTTGAGTAGATCTCAAATTAGAGTGCCAAGTGCTGAGGAATGGCAAAACAATGACATTGCAATTAGAGACTCTTCTGAGATATTCAGTTTACTATTTGGGAAGTTTATAAATTTTTTCTTATCAGTTAGTAAGTAATGATGAGTAGCATTCACAGAATCATAGACTCACAGAATTTGAGAATATAAAGGGACCGCAGCAACCAGATATATAGTAAAACATCTCCCTGAAAGTAATGTTCTCTATATGATACCTGACAAGTGATCATTCAGTTTCAGGTTGAAGACCACCAAGGAGGAGGAACGAGCAATCTTTTGAGGCAGTTCTTTCCACTTTTGTTTACATCTATTGCTGAGTTAAAATTTTTTCCAGGAACCAGACCTTAATTCACTCCTTTTGAATGTTTACCCATTACTCTAGGCATTCATTTAGATGCAATGACATTTTCCTTCAGATATGTAATGTTTCCTTTCATAATTGGCATTGCTGACCACCTCCTTCTGGCTACTCTTTCCTCACCATGCTTTTATGACAATATTCTCTCCTGGTTCTCTTTCTCTCTAGCAGTTTATTCTCAGTTCCTTTCACTGGTTCTTATCTATGTCATACCTTCTAATCCTTAGTGTCTCCAAAGGAAATGTCCTAGGATTCTTCTCTTTTCTCTCTGGCATCTTATTTGGAAATCTCATAAACTTTCATGAGTTCAATTATCATCTCTGTGATTACCAGATTTATACATAAAGCCAGTCTCTTGCTCTTCACATCACCAATTGCCTTTTGGATGTCTTGAATTGGATGTCCTATAGGTATTTTGAAATCAATATGTTAACATGACGAAAGTAGAACTATATCTTTTCTTTAAAATCTTCCCTTCTTCTCAACTTTCCTATTACTTTCAAGGGTAGTTGGAGGAGTTAGTATTTTGGGGGATCCTTCCATTGGCTTAAAAATGCAATTTAGGTGTCATCCTCAGATCATTTACCCCACATATACTTTGTTACTATTGTAACTGTTGTGGTTATTCTGTTATTCAGTAGTGTCCGACTCTTCATGACTCCATAGACCATAGCATGCCAGGCCCTTCTGTACTCCACTATCTCTTGAATTCTTTCTGAGCTCATGTTCATTTTTCCTATGATACTATCTATCCATCTCATCCTTTGCCATCCGCCTTTCCTTTTGCCTTCCCTATTTCACAACATCAGGGTCTTTTCTAACAGGTCCTCTCTTCTAATTTCAGCTTCAGTATTTGACCTTCCAGTGAATAACCTGAATTAATTCTTTTAATTATTGATTAATTTTGATCTCCTTGCTGTCCAAGGGACTCTCAAAAGTCTTCTCCTGCTTCAAAAGTGTCTATAGTGCAGTGCTTAGCTTTCCTTATAATCCAACCCTAATAGCCATAAGTTACTACTAGAAAAGTCAAAAACCATAACTTTGATTTTATGGACTTTGACTGGCAAGGTGAAGTCTCTGCTTTTTAATATGCTTTCCAGATTTGCCATAACTTTTCTTCCAGGAAAAAATATCTTTTAATTTCATGGCTATAGTTATTTTCTTCAGTGATCTTTGAGCCCAAGAATATAAAATCTGATAGTGCTTTCATTACTTCTCTATTTGCCAGGAAGTGATGGGACAGATTGTCAAGATCTTAATTTTTTTAAATGTTAAGCTTCAAGCCAGCTTCTCCATTCTCCTCTTTTACCTTCTTCAAGAGGCTTCTTAATTCCTCTTCACTTTCTACCATCAGAGTGATATCATCTGTATATCTGAGATTATTGGTATTTTTCTGAGCAACCTTACTTCCAGCTTTTGATTCCTCCACCCTGGCATTTTGCATGATGAGCTCTGCCTGTAAGTTAAATAAATAGGGTGACAATATGCAGCCTTGTTGTACTACATATCCAATTCACTGCCAAATCTTATTATTTCCACCTTCCCAGAATGTCTGCTCTCTTCTTTCCATTCACAGTGTTTCAATTGAAGTTCAAGATGTTATCACCTTTCACCTGACTACACTAGAACTATAATATAACTGATCTCTTTGCCTCTATTCTCTTTCCACTCAAATTCATTCTCCACTCAGTCTCCACTATTGCAATAGTCCAGATGTGAGGTAAAGAGAGTCTCTACCAAGGTGATCGGTTTCAGAAAGCAGCGAGCATATACAAGAGATGTTATGAAGGTAGAAAAGACAACATATGGGACAATTAGGAGTTGAGGATGAATCTTAGGTTGATAGCTTGGGTGATTGGGCAGATGGTAATATCCTTGACAGTAATAGGAAAGTTAGGGAGAGTGAAAGATTTTTGGGAAAAGAGTGAGTTTGGCCATTGTTGACTTTAAGATGTCGATACAACATCCATTTCAATATGTTTAATAAGCAGCTAAAGATTTAAGACTAGAAGTCTGGAGAGAGATTAAAGCTAGGCAAATATATCTAAGAGTAATCTTCAAAGAGATGTTTATTGAAACCATGGGCACTGATGAGATCACCAACTAAAACAGGTAATTTTTTTAAAGTATAGATCTGACCACGTCATCCCCTCTGCTTCCTGTCACTTTCAGGATCCAATATAAACTCCTTTGTTTGGTATTTAAAGCTTTTTATAATCTGGTCTCTTTCTATATTTCTAATCCTTTTACACTTTACTCTCTTCTACATACACATTATATTCCAGAGTACTGACCTACTTGAACTTCCTTGAATATGTCACTCCATCTTCAATCTCTAGCTGTCCCCTTTGCCTGGAATGCTTTACTCCATGGAAAGCTTTACCTCCTCATGTCTATCTCTTATTTTCTCTGACTCCTACAAGATTTCTCAAATCTTACCTATTCTAAGAAGTCTTTCCCAGTTTCCCCACTTGCTAATTTCTTCTCCTCTTATGGTAGCAGCCATCATTCTACTGTCTCTATATTTTATATGTACATAATTTTTGTACCTCATTATTTACATGTTGCTTTCTCCATTTTAATGTAAATTCACTGATGGCAAGGACAATGGTTTGGCCTTTGTGTTGCAAGTGTTTAGCACAGGGCTTGGTGTATGATATATACCTAATAATGATTTATTAACTTGACTTAAAATGATTTCTTCTGTTTTTACTTTTATCTTTCTTATTGCTTGTTTTAGTACTCTTTTCTTCGTAAGGAATCACAAAATTTTATATTTGGAGGATTATCTCACTTACAATGTAGTCTATCATACACCCAAGAAAGCATTTACAAAATACTTGACAAGTGGTTATCCAGCTCTTATTTGAAGATGTAGGGTGGAAAACATGTCTACTTTTGGGTTATTTTAACTTTTGGGAAATCTTTCCTTATGAGAAAACATAATTTGCTTCTGCAATGTCTACCCTACACAGATTTTCTTCCTTTTGTTTTCAAGTAGTACAACTCTAATCCCTTTTCCATGCGACAACTTCAAATACTTGAAAGCAGTTTTTATGCTTCCCTTATTCTTCCCTTTTGTAGGTTAAATAACCCCATTTTCATCAACCAGTCTTCATACGGCCTCCTCACCCTACTGCTTACCATATTTTGGATATCTTGTTCCTTATTAATCGCTTTTCTAAGTAGGGACATTTTGGACTAAATGCAATATTCATACTGTGGTCTGATCATGGTGGAATACAATCTTAACTGTAACAATATGAGGCCCCTAAGATCCTCATTTCTGGATTCCATTCTTTCCATAATGCAGCCCAAGATTGCTTTAGCTTTCTGGGCTGCAGTACCGCATCGATGACTCATATTAACCATTTGGTCCTCTGAAACTCCTAGATCTTTTCTTTTTTTAGATATATTGCTATCTAGTCATATTGCCCCATATTTCAATAGTGAAGGCTCATTTTTTAAACTTTTCTTTATATTTATTTCTTTTAAATTTCATCCTGGTGGTCATAGTGGTATATGTCTGTAATCCCTGCTGCCAAGGAAGCTGATGATGATAGATCTCTTGACCTCAAGAGTTCTAAAGTGCGCTGAGGTAAACTAATTGGCCATCCACATTAAATTTGGCATCTGCAGAGTGAGGATCCTGGAGCAGGGGAATCATATATGACATAGTTAACAAGTATGGCTATGTACATACATGTATAGGTATACATGTATATATGCATACACACATACATGTATATCTCACATAGATGATACTTACCTCCCCTGCTCCATGTACACATATGTATATATGTGTGCATGCCCATAAATTTGCTAAATGCTCATATTAAATATGTGTACATATATGTATATATATACACACATGTTGGTGGGTGTGTTCTTTCTACACCCATAATAGTTTTTTCAAGCAACTCAGATTTTTAAAAATACTATGTGGATTCCAGACTTAGCATAGATATTTTATTCATTTATTCCACTGCAGTTCAGAATTTTATAACTCAAGAGATCTGCTGTCTCAGCCTCCATGGTACCTAGGATTACAGGTGCACACCACCATGAAGTTAGGGTGGGTAGAGTCCTGAGCCAGGAGTCAGGATGACCTGAATTCAAATTTGGCCACAAACACTAGCTGTTTGACCCTGTCGAGTCACTTATTCGCTCTCTGCCTCAGTTTCTTCAGCTGTAAGTTTCATTTATGTTACACGGTTGTTCTGAGGATCAAATGAGATTATGTTTGTAAAGTGTTTAGTACTGTGCCTGGCTCGTAGTAGGCTCTTAATAAACGTTTATTAGCTTCTCTTTCTTTCCCCATACTCAGGAAGAATTTTGTTTTCAAGAACTCTGCATTCCTTCTGGACTGACCTTGGAATGCAGTTTCAGTGCATGGGATCATAGGATCATAGAACTAGAGCTTAGAGGGGCTGCAGGAGTTATCTGATCTAATAGTTTCATTTTGTTTCTGTTGTGATCCTTCATTCTTGAAGAGCACCAATGAAATCACAAGAATGATGTTCTGACTTGCAAATAAATTGGATATAAGCGAGGCAGAACTGAGCAAGGTTGTCAGCTTTGCTCTCTCTGCCAGAGTCATCAAAGTCCAGTAACAAGACAAAAGTCAAGATGACTGATGATAACCCAGGATGCAGTGGTTGACCTTGGCTTTTCTAAATTAAGATCTTTTCCTGGTTCCAGTTTGTCTGAGGTCTTGCTCATTCAAAGACTATGGGCTAGGTAAGAATTGAGACAAAAGATGACTCAAAGTACCATCATAAAGATGATCAATCTGGGAGGGAAAGACCCTCTCATTTCATAGATCAAGAAACTTAGGACCAATGAGAGTAAGTACATTACCATGAGTCACAAGTTAGTAAACATAAGAGGTTGGATTTGAACCCATGTCCTCTGACTCCAGAGCCAGTGTTCATCCCACTATACTATTTTGTCTTTAAACTTATTGAAATCTGCAATCACAAATTCTTGGATGCTTGTCAGACTGTTCTGGATTTTTCTTATTTCTATGAAAATAGAAATGTCACCAACCCCCATTTTAATGTCACCATGATTTTTGCCCCACATCAATTCCTTCTTGTTAGTGAGAATTAGGTCCAGATGATAATTTCCTTCGCCTTGTTGGTTTCTCCACCTTTTTGAAAGTTACAATTATCTGTAAAGCAAGTTAAAGAATGTTAGTAGCCCTGCTTTTGTTAAAGAGAGTCAGTAATTATTTCAATTACTCCTATATCAGACCTTTGTGTCAGACTTTGTATCTATTTTTTTTTTTTTTAGCATTTATTCTTAAATTTTAGTTCCAAATTCTCTCTCTTACTCTAGTCCTGTAATGAGTTGGGACCCACTGATAAGGAAAAAATATGATATCCATTATATATATGAAGTCATGCAAAACTTAAAATCTATTTTTTAACGTTTATCTTTAAAAGGCTTTATACCTATTTCATAAACTCTTCATCTTTATCTGCTATCTGCCCAGATGTCCTATAGTATACTCCAGTGATGGACAATATTACTTCTTAATCCTTTGTTTTCAATCTCTATACTCAGCTGAAATTGCTTTCTCCAACATTATCCATGATTATCAAATCCAGTGACTTTTTAATCAATGCTTATTCTTCCTGAGCTCTCTCCAAAATTTAGCCGCATTGATTACTCTCTTCTCTATGAAAATTTTGTGATTTTATAATTTTATTATATATATAATTTTATGATATTTACATGATATCTACAATTTTATGATGCTACTCTTTCTTTGTTCTCTTTCCAGCCTGGTCACTCCTCAGTCTCATTTGCTACATCATCAGTCACTCCCACTGGAATGGGTTTGCTTGAGATATGTTGAGTTCCCCTTCCCTTTATGGCTTCAACGAGGGTATGGATGCCACATAAATATTTTATATTTGCTTACATGCATATACGTCTGTAGGCAGGTAGTTGGTGCCATACAGTACTGGGCTTGAAGTCAGGAAGACTCATCTTCCAGGGTTCAAATCCAACCTTAGACACTTACTAGCTGTGTGACTTTGGGCAAGTCACTTAGCCCTGTTTGTCTTAGACCCTTATGTGTAAAATGAACTGGAGAAGGAAATGGCAAACCACTCCAAAGGACTTTGCCAAAGGACTCCAAAAGGGGTCACAAAGAATGAGACATGAGTAAAAAAAAAAACCCCAACAGTATCTATTCCCCCTAAAAGAAGGAAAACTCCTTGAGGAAAAAGTGTTTAATTTTTGTCTTTGTATGCCCAACACCTAGAATATTGCGTGGCCCATTATAAACATTGATAAATGCTTGATTGATTGATACAGGCAACTTGTTAACAGATATTTACAGAATGAAGTCATCTCTGATGACAACATTAATTTTTTTCCTTTGAAGTTTGTGATCTGTTTCTAAAACTCCTCATTATTCTCCTCTGTCCAGGAAGTCTGGGATATACTCCCAAACTGTATTGTTTCTGTTTCAACCTCTGTTATCCTTAACCAAATATGCTCTTCCACATTTTCCTACTCTTGATTTCCTTACATGAGTGCGTATATTAATGTACATTATTAACCCACCACCACATATCTATTCACTCCATTTGAAATGAGATGTATCTTTCCCGAGTCAGATTTTAGTCATAATTCCAAAGCCCAACTAACTCTCAGAGACAGCTATAAAATATAAATTTCACTTTCAAAATTTAAATTCAGTGTCTATTGTTTTTAATAACTCTTACTTTGTGAATTTATATATTTAGACAGCAAAAGTCATGGGCTTACTTGATGGCTTTCTGCTTGAATATTGTGCCAAGAATTATTTGTCTTTTTTCTTTCATACTGTACCTGCTATTTGTTGCATCAGTATCATTAGTTCTCTGTAGGCAGTTTTCTTCCTCTATTTCCCTTTGTAATTTAAAGCCCATCTTTGTAAGACTTCAGGCAGATATATTTTTACTAGCTCCTGTTAGGTGCATTATATCCACCTTCACTAACCCATCATTTCTATATTTCAAGCCATGGAAATGACTTGAATGGCTACATAAATTCAGAAATCCATAAACTATTCTTAGGTACCATCTTCTCACCTTTCTGTTCATTTCTCAGCTATGTCTTCTTGCTTTTCTGAGTAACCTACCTTTGATTTTTCCCAGTGACTGAAATAAAACTAGAATCCCTTCTCATCTTAACCTCCATTCCCCCCACCTGCACTATTCAATTCATTATAATTATCAATGCTTTCTCGTTTCTGGTTTAGTGGATAGAACCTGGAGTCAAGAAGACCTGAGTTCAAAGTGCTTCAGACGCTCATTCGCTATGTGACCCAGGACAAATCACTTAACCTCTGTTAGCCTTAATCCACCAAAGAAGAAAATGACAGTCCAGCATTTTCTCCAAGAAAACCTCATGGGAAATCCATGAGATCATGAAGAATCAGGCATGACGGATCAACTGAACAGTTATAAGGATTTTTTCCTGTATGACTCACTAGAAGAGGGTAATAATGATTATTATGTCTGGCAATTCTTGGGATGTTGTCCATCACATCATATGCATGTTCATATATACACACATCCATGTTTGTATCCACACACACAATTACGTATATAAAGATACACATGGATGTACACACCCCAGAGAAAATAACACATTACTTCTCTGTTGTTAGGGGGGACAAATAGCTAGCTGCCTCATTGCTCCTCTGTGGGAACCCATCATGGAATGGCCTCTCATTAGTTAGCTTTTGTAGATCTACATATGGAAGATTTGCTTACTTCAGAGATGGTTCATTAGAGATGAGAAAGAGTCTCATATCTGTCATATCACCTGCATGTTTAGTTGACCCTCTTCTCTTTCTTTTCTATTTCATTTTTCCAACGTGTAATTTGCTGACATGTGAGAATTCCCCTTTGTCTTTTTCCATCTATTTTTCTTCTTGGTTTCTTCCTTGAAGTACTTTTATTCTTTGCAGGAACACCTCATTCTCTTGGATAACCTGGGGAGTCAACATGTGCTCCTATAGCTCATGCTGTTTGATTTCTTGAATTGTTTGCTGATGGTTTCTGAAAAACTTACAGAAAAATAAAATCGCTAAAGAGACAGAATGAGCTAGTGTGAAAAATACTGGCTTGGGAGCCATGTTGCTGCTAAGTTACAAATGTGCATAGTCTTTGAAAACAGAATGTAATGTACATAACTTGAAATTGTGCATATTTTGAGGTAAACCAAGCAGGCCCTAAGGAAATAGTGAAATGAGCAATATTTCTCTCCTAGATTCTGTTTTTTTCTGTACCCATTTCCCTTTCAGTAGGTTTCCCTGTTCAAATACCATGTGACTTCCAGCTTTCTAGCCCCCTTCCTTGTTCTTAAAATGGGGAATGTACTAGTATCAGCAATTTATACTTTATTGTATATTCCTTTATCCAAATGCATTGTCCTTTAAAGGCTTATCAGCATTTGAATTATTTTATATATAAATGAATGAAGTACCTTTGCGTCAGAACACAGAACAGCTCACATTATTGTGGTCGCCATTTGAGGGGTAAAAGGGAAAAATTTTAATTTCAATACAGCAATCATCATACCCTTTAAAATAAGGTATTGCTTCTTAAGTCTTAATGGAGAAGTAATTTGACGTATACTAGGCTTTTTCCTTTGTAGAGAAATGTTGATTTTCTCTTTTGGCAGAAAATAATATACACTGTTATTGTATGATAGACAATAACTTTATATGTAAACCATTATTGCAATAATTAATTAAAATGTTAGCTTAGCTGATAGAAACTCAGCAAATGTTTGTTCTTATCATTACAGCCCCAAATGGACTGAAATTTGGCTCTCTTTGAAACACTTTAATGGACAAGTGTATAATCAGAGTCTATTTCTGCCTTAAAGACTGATCCTTATTTTTAAAGTCCCTATAGACTGAATATCTGACAAATTGATGGACAGACTCTACTCCAACATGTACTTTTACTTTTCTAACAACATGCATCTTACTTCTTACATACAACTTGCATACTTCTAACTCTAACTTGAAGGTTGTTAAATAATAAGTTTAAGTCCAGTTTATGGATCTAAAAGTGTCTGCTCTAAAATAGTGTTCTCATCATGCCAAATTTGGTTATTATAGAGGGGGAAGAGTTGCTCAATTCACAAGTTGCTTTGCCCATACTATCCTCAGCTATTGAATCTATTGTATTTCACAGACCCCTAGTAATTAGACCTTGGACTCATATAAAGGTGTGAGCCCTCCAATGTGAACAGGCAGATATGCATTTTGGATATCTTGGATCAAATGTCCTGTTGACATTTGAAATTCAATGTGTCAGCCCCAAAACTTACTCACTTATGCATCTAAATTCTCCATTCTCCCAACTTCCCTGTTAGTATTGAGGTCACTGCCATCTTTCCAGTCATCAAGGGATACAACTTTGGTGTTATTCTTCACCTCTTATTTGCAGTCACCCCACATATCCAATCTTTTTTTTTTGCCATCTTGTCTTTTTTACCTTTACACCATTTCTCATCTATATTCTCTTCTCTCCATTCACATAAGTGCTACCCTAGTGTAGGCTATCATCACTTCATGCTTGGGTTATAGCAACAGCCTTATGGTTCATTTTTCTGCCTCAAGTCTCTCCCTATTTCAGTTTATACTCCATTCAGCTGGCAAAGTGATCTGCCTAACATTCAGGTCTGACCATGTCACCCCTCCCTTCATTAAAATCCAATGTCTCCCTATTACCTCTAGGACCAAATAGGCAATACTTCTTTTGGCTGTTAAAGCCCTCCATAAGCTGGCCCCTTTCTGCTTCTCCAGTCTTCTTATAATTTTGTCCCCATCATATACTCTGTAGTTCTTCTTGTTGCTCTCCACATATGACACTCATCTCCTGACTTAATGACTTTTCATTGTTGCTTATTCCTGGAATACTCTTTCTTTTCATTTCTACTGTCTGACTTTCTTCAATACTCAGCAGAAACCTCACATTTTATGAAGATTTTTCTTGGTCTCCCCATTGCTAAAGTCTTAAGCTTGAGATTCCTTCCCGTTCACTCTATATGTAACTTGCATTATGTACCTAGTTAGTTATATGTTCTCATCTCCTTTGAATATGAACTCCTTGTTCCTTGCCTGACACATAGTAAGTTGTTAATTAATTCTTCTTAACTGGCATGCTTAGTGATACACACAGTTTTTACTCTTTGCACAGAACCCCAAAATTAGTTAATAAATAACAGAATACTTACTATGTCCTTGTGTCATCTCCTACATCCAGACTATATTTTAGAAAGACACAGTTCAGTGGTTCAACCCTTGATAACAACTATCCTCCTGGAAGTAAACAAAGAAGTGGAGGAAATAAATGTAAATCATAACTTCTGCTTGACTCACAACATTTAATAAGGACATCCATTCAATGAAGATCTAAGGAACTCTGGATATAGGACTTAGTTCCTACATGTAGCATGGGGATAAGGACTCAGGTGAAATTTTTTGTTTAGACAAAAATTCTTAGTATTTCCCTTTCAGTGTCTGGTTATAGGCAGGAACTAGTCCATACTAAGTCCTTTGTGCAGTGGATAGCTCATCATTTATTGAGTTAAGGAAACAAATCTGAACAAAAGGAGAGCCTGCTGCCATTTCCCCTCTCATCTGTCCTTGAAACTCCATGGCACCATACCCTTGAATGTTGCATCTCGTCACTTTTGTTTATACTCTTATTTTCTCACTTCTCACCTGGCCACAGAAGATGGGGCCAAAGAACAAGAGGTAGAAGGGTTTTGGTTTGCATATTATGGCCACATTCACAGTTATCTTCATTTACCTCCTGCCTCTTACCCTGTGGACAGAAAGTAGCTTACAGCTGTGACATTCAGAGATATCACATTTGGCTCAACTTTTTCATCCCTGTCCAAAGAAAAAATGCAATCCCTTTATGGGGAGCAGAGTAGGGCATAGAGAACATTTAGTTTCACTGCTTAGCTGTGTAGTCTGGTGAGTGGGGATCATCAGTTTTCATGTACTTCCCTAATCCTTAAATTTACCTTGATCCCTACATTAAAGTTTACTCTAAGGTCAAACTCAGTTCTACATGGATCTCACCCTGACTGCATTCGCTAATTACTTCTATGGACTCATATAGCCATACCATTCTCTCATCAATCTCTCTCTTTCTATTATCATCTCCTTTAGCAATCTTGCCATTGATCTCTGACCCTTGACTAGCTTTCTATACATTCTCCTACCCATGGAAAGAGACCAGTTAGTGGAACTAGGAGATTGTCTTTATATTCTTTATAACTTGTGGGAGGCAATTAACTCCTCTAAGCTACTCTCTTCTATTAAGTATGCAACATGGGCTATAGACCTGAGTGAAATTAAACAAGTATATAGGCCTGTAGAGGTGTTCCATTCTTTTGGGGAAAGCCTGATCAAATATGGTGTCTCTGAAGAACAACATTCTTAACTTTTGGTGCTCTTTGTCTTAAGGGAAATAACAAGGCTAGGTAGAGAGAAGGAGGAAGGAATAAATGAAGACATGAATGTGCCCATAATGTGAAACCCAACCCCTCAACACTTTAGTAGAAGATCTCTGTGTGGTTCTCTCTTGCTTTTTGGAACACTCTTCTTGTGGTTGAGCTTCTGTGGCCAGGGAGGGGATAAGAAAGCATGAGTACAAGTGAAAATGATGTTTATTCAAGGGGAAGGTACCATGGGATTTCAAGGTCAGATGAGAGGGGAGAATGGTAGCAGGCTCTTCTTGCTCAAGAACAAGTTTAATCCATTCCCTTTTAGACTATATTACAGTTTCTGTTAAAGGAATATTCATATCATCAAAAATATTGAGAAAGTAAAATAATAGTTTGATTTAATGCATTTTTAAAAAAAATCAAGTCCTACTGGAATGGAATTCATTATTAATATTTCTACCCTCTGCCTATAGGGTTACAGTTATAGATTTATTTAGTTTCAAAACAGAAACTCCAAAGTCTGCTGATCTATAACAGAAATGTTAGTTTTTGAAATATAAAAGTAGTATAATAATGCCCGTTAAAATCAGACTTGGAAATCAGCACATACTTCTTGTTTGGTAGGATTGTAGTGGTTGTGATATTTTAATAATATCATAACACCTTTGGATAGTAATGATAGTGGGATATATTTTTAAGGGGAGGAGGGTTCATGAAAGAAACATTCATCCAGCCAACTATATATCATCTATCTATGAAAGAACAAACAGTAATTTTTCCTAAGGTAGATGATTTTATCTTGTTGAAAAATTAACATGAAGGATAAAAGCAAACTTTTTCTAGAATAAAAAATGAGCAAACATGAGAACAGAAAATAAATAGTAATATCACAGCTCAAAGATCAAGAAAAAATTGTCCACATTGCTCAGTGATGTATGACAATATGAGCAAATTGTTACAAATAATTATAACAATTTAGCATTCAAAAACTAGCAATAATTTCAGGGAAAATGTTGCATTCCAAGCTCTAATAGTGATCAGGCACTAGAACAAGAAATTAAAGCTATTTTCCTCACTTAGAATAATAACACATTTATGTGGTTCTTTAAGGTTTATAATGTACTTTTCCCTATAACAACCCCTCAAGAAGGATAGAAGCAGTAATAATATACTGATTTCTCAGATGACAAAACTGAACTCATTTCTTTTAGCGTAATAGTACTGTATTACAATCATATATACCTTATTCAGCCATTCTCCAATTGATGAGCATCCCCTTGATTTTGAATTCATTGCCACCACAAAAAGAGCTGATATAAGTATTTTTGAACATATAGGTCCCTTTCCCTTTCCTTTGATCTCTGTGATACAGACCTAGTAGTAGTATTGCTGAGTCAAAGGGTTTTCACTATTTTATAGTTCTTTGGACTTAGTTCCTAATTACTTTCCAGAATGGTTGGGCCAGTTCACTCCTCCACCAATACAATACAATAATTAATTTAAAACAGCAGACACATGTATTTCAGAAACTGCAAAGATTTCAAGTCTCCCAATCCTTTATTGGAGCAAACCTTCCCTGTGACTGCCTTCAGTATCAAGGTTGAACAAAACACAGATGAAGTGTTTAATGTAAGCCTTCCAATTCTCTTGACTCAGGGATTAAGGACAGGTCATTCACCCATGGGTTCTGAATAGCAAAGATTTGCAGTTCTCAGGTTGTGCTTGCTTGTAGTCTTCTGACTACAGAGTGAATATTCTTCCTTTCACTCATCATCTCTTTGTTTCCTCACATATAAAATGAAAGTGTGTGTGTGTGTGTGTGTGTGTGTGTTTTAATAATCTCAGTGGTTCCAACTAGGTCTAATAATCTGTGACTCATGATTCATTTTGCAATCTTTGCTCATTCTTTTTTTAAAAATATTTATTTAACTTTTTATATTCATTTTCACAAAATTTTGGGTTCCAAATTTTCTCCCCATTTGTCCCCACCCCCATCCCCATATACCGAACATTCTAATTTTCCCTATCACCAATCTCCCCTCTCTTCTATAATCCCTCCCTTCCCTTGTCCCCATCTTCTCTTTTGTCCTGTAAGGTCAGATAACTTTCTATTCCCCATTACCTGTATTTCTTATTTCTTAGTAGCAAGAACAGTACTCGACAGTTGTTCCTAAAACTGTGAGTTCCAACCTCTCTCCATCCCTCCCTCTCCATCCATTTCCTTTGAGAAGGCAGGCAACTCAATATAGGCCATATCTGTGTAGTTTTTCAAATGACTTCAATAATAGTCATGTTGTGTAAGACTAACTGTATTTCCCTCCATGCTATCCTGCCCCCCACTGTTTCTATTCTCTCTTTTGATCCTGTCCCTCCCTAAGAGTGTTGATTTCAAATTGCTTCTTCCTCCCATTGCCCTTCCTTCCATCATTCCCCCCACCCTGCTTATTCCCTTTCCCCCCTTTCCTGTATTGTAAGATAGGTTTTCATACCAAAATGAGTGTGTATTTTATTCCTTCCTTTAGTCAAATGTGATGAGAGTAAACTTCATGTCTTTCTCTCAGCTCCCCTCCTTTTCCCTCCACTAAAAAGTCTCCTGCCTGACTCTTCTATGACAGATAATTTGTCCCATTCCATTTCTCCCTTTCTCCTCCCAATACATTTCTCTCTCACCTCTTAACTTCATTTTTTTTAAAGATATGATCCCATCCTATTCAGTTCACTCTGTTCTCTCTGTCTCTCTGTGTGTGTGCCCTTGTGTGTCTGTGTGTGTATGTGTGTGTGTGTGTGTGTGTGTAATCCCACCAACTACCCAGGTACTGAAAAGTTTCAAGATTTACAAATATTGTCTTTTCATGTGGGAATGTAATCAGTTCAACTTTAGTAAGTCCCTTATGACTTCTCTTTACTGTTTACCTTTTTATGCTTCTTTTCATTCTTGTGTTTAAAGTCAAATTTTCTTTTCAGCTCTGGTCTTTTCATCAAGAAGGCTGGAAAGTCCTCTATTTCATTGAAAGACCATTTTTTCCCCTGAAGTATTATACTCAGTTTTGCTGGGTAGGTGATTCTTGGTTTGAGTTCTAGTTCCTTTGACTTCTGGAATATCCTATTCTACACCCTTTGATCTCTTAATGTAAAAGCTGCTAGATCTTGTGTTATGCTGATTGTATTTCCACAATACTGGAATTGTTTCTTTCTAGCTGCTTGCAATATTTTCTCCTTGACCTGGGAACTCTGGAATTTGGCCATAATGTTCCTGGGAGTTTCTCTTTTTGGATCTCTTTCAGGTGGTGATCGGTAGATTCTTTCAATATTTATTTTTCCCTCTGGTTCTAGAATATCAGTACAGTTTGACTTGATAATTTTATGGAAGATGATGTCTAGGCTCTTTTTTTGATCATGACTTTCAGGTAGTCCCATAATTTTTAAATTGTCTCTCCTGGATGTATTTTCCAGGTCAGTTGTTTTTCCAATGTTCTATTTTTTCATTCTTTTGGTTTTGTTTTGTGGTTTCTTGGTTTCTCATAAAGTCATTGGCCTCCATCTGTTCCATTCTAATTTTGAAAGAACAATTTTCTTCAGTAAGCTTTTGAACCTCTTTTTCCATTTGGCTAATGCTACTTTTGAAAGCATTCTTCTCCTCATTGGCTTTTTGAACCTCTTTTGCCAATTGATTTAGCCTATTTTTCAAGGTGTTATTTTCTTCAGCATTTTTTGGGTCTCCTTTACCAAGCTGTTGACCTGCTTTTCATGCTTTTCTTGCATCTCTCTCATTTCTCTTCCCAGTTTTTCCTCCACCTCTCTAACTTGATTTTCAAAATCCTTTTTGAGCTCTTCCATGGCCTGAGCCCATTGAATATTTATTTTGGATGTTAGGGATACAGAAGCCTTGACTTCTATGTCTTTCCCTGATGGTAAGCATTGTTCTTGCTCATCAGAAAGGAAGGGAGGAGATATCTGTTCACCAAGAAGGTAACCTTCTATGGTCTTATTTTTTTCCCCCTTTTCTGGGCATTTTCCCAGCCAGTTACTTGACTTCTGAGATTCCTCTCCACCCCTGCCTTGCCTCCAGATCCACCCAGCTAGTGCTTGGAGTCTGAGATTAAAATGCGACTCCCCAGCCTCCAGCTTTTGGCAGGTTTGGGGCTGCTATTCAGTGTGAGATTAAGTTCAGGTGCTCAGGTGGGGGCAGGTCTGCTATTCAGTGTGTGATTAAGTTCAGCTGCTTGGGTGGGGGCAGGGCCACCACCAGGGGCTCAGTTCCCTCAGCGGCTTTATGCAGAGATCTTCAACAATGGATCTGAGCTTTGGGAACCCCTGTCTGCTGCTGCCTCCTGAGGGGGCCTGAGTTATGGAGACACCCCTCTCCCCTCTTGCCCAGCCTAAAAGGCTCTCTCACTGACCTTTGCGCCTGTGGGTAGAGGGAACTGTGTGGCCACTAGAGATTCCATCCCTGAAGTCTGCTTGGATCCTCTCCTCTTGGTGCCATGGCCAAGGCAGGGCTGGGCTCTGCTCTGGGTCTGGTGTACAACCAACTTTTCATGTCAGTTTTTCAGATCTCTCTGGAACAGAAATCTCCTCCATTCCATTGTTCTGTGGCTCCTGCTGCTCCAGAATTTGTTGGGAGTTCTTTTTTACAGGTATTTTATGGGCTGTGTGTTAGGAACTAGCATATGTGTGTCTTTCTACTCCACCATCTTGGCTCCTCCAATCCTTGTTCATTCTTGAGAAGGGGCAACACCATATCACCTGTATCAAAAGAGTTGGAGGAAGGTACTCACTCACCCCATGAGAACACAGATACACAGAAATATGAGAAAAGCTACTGAATGGGTGTGGGGAACAAGTAGGCATGAAAAGAATGAAAACATTTACCAAAAAGAAACAGTATAGAGTAGTGGATAGAAGGTCAACTTTAGTCAGGAAGATCTAAGTGTCACCTCTGTCATATAATGGCTTGCTCAATCTTGGATAAATCGCTTAACCTCTCAGTACCTAAGACAAATCTTTAAGGTCACAAACTCCAGGACAGTTGTCAATTTATAATTGTAGAGACAATTTCCTCATCAGGTGCTCCCAGACAGATGAAATCACAGATATGAACACATCTGAAAAAGAAGGAAAACAATAGATGCACACATTCATATGTCTATATGAACATATATACATACATACAGAAAGAGAGAGACAAAGTGGGAGAGGGAAAGGATGGAGGCAGGGACATAGGGAGAGAGGAAGGGAGGGAGGGAGAGAGAGAGAGGTGGAGAGAGAGAGATTCCCAAGCTATCAGGAAGCTGCTTCCTGGAGCACTGACTTGGTTCCCAGGTTGTCTATATGGAACACTGGTCATGGCCATGCCTGACTTGTAAGTTCTGATGCAGAAGGGAGTTGTATTATATAATGGCATTGTTTACTGACATTTCACCTGCAGTTTAGGGTGGTTGATGTTGCATTTTAGGTTTTGATATATTAGAGTCCCCAAATACGACGTTTTGCGGTCTTAATGGCAAAAGAAAATGTTTCTTAGTAATATTCATTGCAAGTGAGATCTATTTTTTAAAAATTATTTTACATTTTAAATCAGACTAAGTTCCAATTCTTTGATCATTCCTTTATCTCAGAGGGAGGCTCTTAGATAATTGAGAAGGGATGAATCATAATGAGTTCTCAACGATGCATGTTGCAGCTCATCACTAATTCCACTGGTGCCCTAAGGGGAACTTAAGGAATCTCTCATCTAGCTGATCTGATAATATGAAAAAACTTACATCTGATATATCCAAGTTGAGTTTCCCCTTCATGACCAAACATGGGCCTATCACTGCTTTCACCTGGGGGGCTAACAGGAACAAAGTCTTGTGTCTGACCTCTCAGGATGTGCTTGAATTCACCCTGATTTGTGCTTCACAGATTAGAGAGTTCTTAGACAGCCATGATCTCTTATGATCCTTTGCAACACCTCACCACCCTCCTTTGCACCTGCCCTCAATTATATTGAGTTAGATCTCATCACAGATTGCCAGAGTAACTGTGGATAAGTGCTCTGATATATTATGATAGAATTCCCCATTCCCTGCAAAATTTTTTTTTTTTCATTTCCCTAACTCCCAGTCAGCTCACCTCACATAAGCTAGAGATTTTTAGTGGACAGTTGGGCAACATGTTTGTATATATTCTTTGCAAACTTGTATAAATATACACATATTCCATTTGAGTTTTGAAGACTAAATTATAAGTGAAGAACCTAATAGGAATCCAGTATGTTGTAGTGTCCTATTCCTGTTCTATTCTATTTATTCTTTTTATATATTTACTTATACATAGATAGAATGTGGTCTTCTAGAGAGGAGACAATTTCATTTTTTTTCATATTTCCAGTACCTAGGACAGTGCCTGGAATGTAATAGACTTTTAAATTAGTGTTGATTTATTGTCTGATTCAATTAGATTCAATTAAACTTTTTAAAGAAGACAGAGACAAAAAGACAGATAAAACGCTCTCAACAACCTTCCAATCTATTGTGGGGAAAAGACGTAGATACAAATGTCCATAATACAAGGCAGAATGTGACAAGAGAAAAAGAGAGTCAGGTAGGGTATTGTTAAAAATTTGAGAAAAAATGAAACTCTTTCTATAAGAAGTTACATAGAGGAGGGAGGGAAGGAGAGAGAGAGGGAGAGAGAGAGAGAGGGAGAGAGAGAGAGACAGAGACAGAGAGAGAGACAGAGAGAGAGAGGGAGAGAGAGAGGGAGGGAGAGAGAGAAGGAGAGAGAGGGAGAGAGAGGGAGAGAGAGAGAGAGAGAGAGAGACAGAGACAGGGAGAGAGAGGGAGGAGAGAGAGGGAGAGAGAGAGGGAGGGAGAGAGAGGAAGGAGGAGAGAGAGAGAGAGAGAGAGAGAGAGAGAGAGAGAGAGAGAGAGAGAGAGAGAGAGGGAGGGAGGGAGGGAGAGAGAGAGAGAGAGAGAGTGAGAGAGAGAGAGAGAGAGAGAGAGAGAGAGAGAGAGAGAGAGAGAGAGAGAGAGAGAGAGCCCAGTTTGTCTGAGACCTCTGCTCCATAACCAATGCTGTCTTATGCAGGGAGTACTTAAAGTACTACTTATTATTGGTCCAGGACTTAGGCTTTTAGCCCTGTCCCTCATAACCAAGACTCTTGCTTGTACTCAAACTCTAGTAACCATGTTGTCTCACCATGCCAGAATCCCTACATGGGGTTCTTGCCTGGAAATTTGGTTCTTCTAGGATGAGAGCCTTGTCCCTACTCCTGTTGCTCAGTCTTCCTAAGGCAATTGTCCTCTTGTATTTATCTCCATGGTGTGCCATCTTGAGCCATTTTCCTGACTCTCCAAGATTTTCTGGGTGATCTTTGGGCCTTTGACTGTCCTTTCTTGCCAGCAGTTTATGTCCCAATTTCGTATTAGACTGATTATATACTTCTTGAAGGCAGAGATTACATCTTATTCGTATTCATATCTTCCCTGATGCCTAATACAGTGCCTTCCACATAGTAGGTGACAAATAAATGTTGAATGATTCGAATCTGCCTTCTTGCAATATTCAATTCTTTCTCAGGAAGAGAAAATGGCAAATTAGGAGGTAGATATTTTGCTTAAAAATAATACTTCAAAAAATGAAAGACCATACAAATAAAGGTGAAAATAAATGGATTAAAATCATTCTCTGAATATGCTATCCAGAATAGAACAGTTCTTGTCACTTCTGTAGGATGCTGTCATTACAGAAACATAGTATAACATTTAATACGTTTAAAAAAGATTTCTACCAGTGGCTAAAAAAAAGAAAAAGAAAATTCACTGATGTAAAATACCTTTTAAATATAAATATATAAACACATACATACAAATGTGGGTATTACATTTATAAATCCACCCACAATGATGAAGTTTCTGAATTTGGCAATATTTAGTGACTTTGGTACCATTAACTTAAAGAATGCCTCTGATGAGACTGACTATGCAACGTATAGGGGAAGTGAGGTACAGTGGAAATAGTGCTAAACTGGATTCATAGGACTTGAGTTCAAATCAAAAAATCAAACTTTTCCACTTACTGACTGTGAGATCTTTGGCAACTCACTTAATGTTTCTGGTCTTAGTCTCCTTATGTATGAAATGAATACATTAGATTAGGTGACCTCTAAGGATCCTTCCAGGTCTATATCCATGATTCTGTGATATTCATAGACACTTAGACCTGGAGATCATTTTGGCTAGATGTTATTTTACAGAGCAGAAAAGTGAATTTGGCTAAGATGGTGCAGCTCTTAAGTAGCAGAATTGGGGACTCTGACCTTAGTCTCCTAAATAAGGTACTGACTTTAGTATGTTTTTGTTTTCCTCTCTGTGTAGAAAAGCCTAGAGTTGTGACAATATGCAGGTAAATGTGATATACAGACTTTTTTTTGTTTAAATATTAAGGTTTGGATTATTTTAGTGTCTGAAATCACCATATTTCCATAAACTAATTTCTCTCACCAGGGTTTAGATGAAAGATATTCATTCATTCACTCCTAAGTCATTTCCTTCTTCAACTAAACTCAGTTATTATTGTGGTTTCTTTTGACTCATAAATGCTTTTCCCCTCCCTAAGAGCTTTCCTTGATGCTAGGAAGCATTATAAACATTCATCATTTACAGAAAATCAATTATTTACATATTTATGCATTATTTTTTAAATTACAGATAAAACACACAGATAAATTTTTGTAATTATATAGCATTTGGTTTTGTTTCCTAAATTGTTAGAAATACTTCAGAACCATTTTTCATTATATTTCTGAATTTTCAAAAAGGGTGGTAAAGGGTCGAAGGAGGGGCTCAGTTTTTTTCCTTTGCTTTTATTACTTATTCTGTCAACCATGCACAGCAGAGCATTGACCTGCAGGAAGCATGAACTTTTTTTCTGCCCAATGCCACCCACTGCACCCCTAATTTGGATCACCTTAAATGATTTATTCTCCTACCCTTGACCTTCTTCAAGCAGGATCCTGTCCCTTTTGGGGGTAGGGTAAGACTACCTATTGGGCTATCCTCTGCACTGCTACTAATCCCACCCTACCCCTACCAAATCAATAATTTTTTCCTTCAGATAATAGGTACCATTCTGTCCATACAGAATATGGACAGTAATAGTATATGCCTGGCCAGGAAAGGTCAGGATCTGGAATTCAAGAAGCATTTAGGAGAGCCTCAAATTTTAGTGGGGAAAGGTGATAAGCTTAGAGAGACGGATGGAAGCTAAAAAGGATGGAAACAGGTGCCCTAAGCCAAACCTAAAATCTTTCCTGCACAAAAACTTCAAGGCCTCTGCATTAAAGTAGACCATGTTAAATGTTAAAACATTTCCTCCTATTTCATATTTGCCTTTTGTATCAAAATATGCTCCTTGGTAAGTGGAATGTTGTGATTGGGTTTCCATAAATTACATCTGTGGTGTAGTGGGAAAAACATTAGACTGAAAATTATGATACGTGGCATTATTTCATCTAAGTCATTTCAACCCTCTAAGAGTAAATATCCTAAATAAAAGGAAAGGGTTGGGCAAATTGATCTTTTCCTCAAAATTAAGAAATTCTACTTGTTGACTCAAAATTTTGAGGGCAAATAACAAACACTGCTTGGCACAGTAGACAAAGAAATGATCTCAGAAACAAGGATCCCTAAGGTCATGGTCCTGCCAATAATGCACACTGGTGGTGTGATCCAGGGCAGGTCATTTAACCTCTCTAGATTCTAGGCAATTCTCCAAAACTACATATTTCATGGAAGGTACCAACCTACATTGGTAGAGGGAGTTTATTTATTGGCAGGTCCTTCTAGTTCATATGTCTTTGTGTTATGTTAGGAAAGCTATGGCAAATCTGAATAGTATACTGAAAAGCAGAGACATTATGTTGCCAATAAAGGTCCATATAGTTGAAGCTATGGTTTTTCAAGTAGTAATGTGTGGCTGTGAAAGGTGAGTTTTAAGGAAAGTTAAGCACTGCAAAATCAGTACTTTCAAACTGTGGTGATTTAAGACTTATGAGAGTCCCTTGAACAGCAAGGAGATCAGGCAATAGTTAAAGAAATTGATTCAGGCTATTCACTGGAATATCAAATACTTAAGCTGATGGTTAAGTACTCAGGAAGAAGATGGGCCTTGTTGGAAAAGATCTTAATGTTGGGAAAGGTTAAAGGGAAAAGGAAAAGAGCATGGCAGAGGATGAGATGGATAGATAGTGTCATGGAAACAATGAACGCAAACTTGGACAGAACTCAAGAAATCATGGATGATGGAAGGGCCTGGCATGCTTTGGTCCATGGAGGGACACAAAAAGTTGCAGACAAGTGAATGATGACAAATAGAAATAGAGACGAAAATGGAGTCACTACCCTCGTGGAGCTTTGTTTTTGTGCACTCTTTGTGGCCCCATTTGGGGTTTTCTTGCCAAAGATACTGAGTGGTTTGCCATTCCTTTTCTAGCTCATTTTACAGATGAGGAAACTGAGTCAAACAACATTAAGTAACTTGCCCAGGGTCACACAGCTGGTAAGTATTTGAGGATGGATTTGAACTCGTGTCTTCCTGACTCCAGACCTGGTGCTCTATCCACTGTACCACCTAGCTGCCCTACCATCTACACAAAGGATAGGAATCTAGAAGTTAAAAATAAAACATTACCTCCTTTAATGTGGTGAATATGATTTGGAATAAGAATAATAACTCATAGAACCAACCTTACTCAGTACATTCACTTTCATCTCATCCCTTTGTCCTTAGATGTTCCCAGGTACAAAATCAAGAGAATTTTCAGAGTTGCAAGGAATCTAAATATCCATCTAATTCAACAAAATACTCAACAAGAGATTATCCAACATTTGCTTTGAAACAGGTAAGGAGGAAAAATCTACCACTTCCAGAAGCGGAGAAGAACGATGCTCATTAATAGGCACTTATTAAGCACCTCTTATGGGCCAGGTGCCAGACACATGAAGAGAAAACAGTTCATGCCTTCACGTAGTTTCAACCTTTTGACTGATTGACGTTCAATAATTATTTTGTGGCTCCCCATTTCATAATTCTTATATTCAGATTAAAAAAGCATCCATTCTTCTGATCGTTTCTTTCCTTCTTAAACCTTCAGGTTCAGAGGTAATAGGGATGCTAACGTTAAGATGAATACTGAGGGGGAAGAGTTGGTGGTTGCTTTCCCTCTGTTCCCACCCCATTCTGCCTTTTGTTTTTCTGTTAGAGAAGTAGGTGGGAGTGGCCTATGGATGTCAAAGGTGAAAAGACCAAATACTTTTAGAGCAGCTATCATTCCACCTGGCGTGTCTCTTCCAAAATAAAGGCAGCTGCTCTGGCATCTGGGGCAGGTTGCTTGGGGACAAATACAGTCTCTTAGAATCTTCAATTTTGTGAAACTGCTGCATTTCCTTAGGTGCATCAATACAATAAGCTTATCATCTCACCTTCACTTAGAAGCTAAAAAACAAAAAATCCTATGGTGTGACTGCCTTTTAGATATAAACACACTGAAATATTTCTGTTGCATAACACACCAGAATTTAACTAATTTGTGTGTGTGTTTGTGTGTGTGTGTGAGTGTGTGTGTGTGTGTGTGTGTGTGAGAGAGAGAGAGAGAGAGAGAGAGAGAGAGAACTTATCACCTTTTTGTCTTGAGTTCACTGCCAGATGTTTATTCAGTTCTGAATTCGTGGCCAGTAAGTTGCATCCTTGGACATATGACTGTCTCCTCTCCCTTATACTTCTATGTAGAGCTTTGCATTTTTGTGTGCTATAAAGAAAACATCATAGTTCCATGAACCCGAAGTGTTAGCTGATTCAAAATGAGCAAACTTTTATAAAACACCTATAGAGGCAGCTGGGTGGCAGAACCAATAGAATGCTGAACTTGGAGTCAAGTAGGCCTGAATTTAAATTCTCCCTCAGATGCTTAGTACCTATGTGACCTTGGGCAAATTCCTTGATCTTTCAGCCTCAGTTTCCTTATCTGTTGAAAAGGGAAAATAATAGCATTTCTCTCCTAGGGTTACTGTGAGCATCAAATGGGATAAATCGTTTTGCAAATTTTGCAGTGCTATATAAATACCATCTATTACTTATTCTGTATATGACAGAACAGGTGCAAAGGTGAAAAAGACAGTTATTCGCTCTCCCAGAGTTTACAATCTAGTAATAACAACAATAGTTGATATTTATGTAGTTTTTAAGGTTTGCAAAGAACTTGACGTACTTTATCACATTTGATCATCTCAATAACCCTGTGAGATAAATACTACAGGGGATTTTAATCCCTTTTCATAAATAAGGAAAGTGAGATTCAAAGAAGTAAACTTACTTGCATGAGGTCACACAGTTTGTAAATGCCAGAGTCTGGACTTGAACTTGTCACTCACTGGACTGTAGGTCGACACCATCATTTCAGATAGTAGAGGGGAAGTTATCTCTCTGTCTCTGTCCTTGCCTCTCTCTCTCCTATTTCCCCTGAGTTGATTCAGCTAAAGGAGAGGAACTTCCTGTATTTGTCAACAATCCATTATGACGCCTTGAATGAGTCTGACTCTAGACTTCAAGTGTCTACCTGCCTCTTCAGCTCATGTTTCTTTTCCAAAGTACAAGTAGCTTAGCAAAGATCTTGAGATGTTTATTTAAGCCTTGGTAGTTACTTCATGCTCTAGAAAAAGTGTGGGGTACTGGCAGGAGAATTTGTTTTCTTTAGCTGCAGTTTTTTCAGAGGAGAGAGAAATCACTGATGAGAAGATGAGTTGTGTTTGTCATGATGCCCAGAAGAAGACAGAGACCTTGAGTGAGTTACTCAAACAAATCATTAATGCTTTAAGGTAATGTAAAATACTTTAAGTGTTCATCAATTTCTTTTTGTGGTAAATTAAATAGCTGTACTATATCTGAGCTGCTTTATACACTAACTCTTGAGTGCACTGTAGACTTGAAGCAAATCTAAGTTTTACTTAAGAGATCATTCCCAGAGTTATACTTAGTGTATAGATGAGCCAGAGATAATGAGGAGAAACCTAACTCCTCACTTTGTGGTTGAAATTCTACCAGGTTTTAATCTCCTCTTCAGATCTTTTTAGTGAGATAGGAAACCCTAACCCCTAGACTTATAGTGTTATAAAAGTATAAGGACTCTAAACAGAATGCTATTAAAGATATGAGGAATAAGTGATCACTTTTGATTGGGATGATCAGCGAGGATTTCCATACTATGATACACACACATATATGTATACACACAGACACATATACACGTGTGCCTGTATATATATGTATGTATGTATGTACATAGTAGAAACTTTAAGGTAATTGACTGACTAAATGAAGGATATGCCACAGGACAGGCCCTCAAGGAAGAGAATTTCAATAGGTTGAACAAAGGGGAGTGGATTCTAAAATAACCTATGCACAGAGCAGTATAAATAAAGGCATAGAAATAAAGTACTGAAACACTTTAGTAATCCTATTTGGTCATAATATGGAATGAATAAAGGAAAGCAGAATATAGTAAATCTGGAAAAGTTAGTTTGAGTCACATGGTAGAAGGCCTTGAGTGCCAGAGTCAGGATTCTGTACTTTACTATCAGTTTCATTATTAAAATAAATTGGTAAGTGATGTTAAGGAAAGGTATGGCAAGCTTGAAGCATGGAGAGCATTTAGAGAGTTTTTATTATCCTCCAGGTAAGAGAAGACTAAAACCAGTTTAGTTGCAATAGTAAGAGGAAAGAGGAGGGATTTTAGGAGAGAGTTCATGATAGAATCAATAAACTATGCTAATTCATTAGAGATATGAACTGAAAGACAGCACTAAAGTTTGAAGAAGTAGAAGAGTAAGGAATGGGTTTTTCTTGTTCTTTTCAAGGACGGGATGTGGGGAGACCTAGGTATATTTTTTAGGGAGTTCTGCTTGTTGTCCTTCCTTCCTGAAGAGGACTAAAGTGACATCATTATGTTGGGGTTGAGGTACGGTATATCTGACTGTGGCTGATCAGACCAAGACAAACTCAGAAGACTCTTCCACAGGTTGGGCACTGTATTGTTAATGTATTTTTCCATAGTGGGAAGATCTTTCCCATCTATTAATAGGCCAATGTGACCTGCTTGAGTCACATGTGTCTGTTCTGGGAGGAGCTTGCTGAGTGGGTGGACCAGTAAGTGTGGGGCAGAGCTTAGAGGAAGTTGGACACAACAGTTAGAGCTGAGGGACAAAGGGGAAGCAGGTAGCAAGCTGTGAGTGTACATTTGTGGAAAGGCTCTAGCAGGGGGAAGACTTGGGGATGGTGGTGCCCCCTGTATTGTTATTGTGTATAGATTTCTTTGTTGCTATGATGGATTTGGCTTTCTGCTGTTGGGATTCAGCTTTCTTGTGTCTAAATAAATGTTTTGATCCTGTTTTCCATGTGAAGAGTCTGTTATATTTTGTGATTCAAAATTATGCTGGCATATTCATAGGCACTGAAGGCACTGTGAATATCATGTTGGCACTACAGGCATATATAAGCCATACGAATATTTGGAATTGAGATGTCTGAATTTGTACATCTCATTTTTCTTTGATGCTGCTACAATTCTGCTTTGCTTGTAGAGTACAGAAACTTCTTTGAAGTGGACATGCCATGCTGGGTGGTCAAGTGATAGTGTTTCCCATGTCTTACAACTGATACCAAAGTTCTTCAGAGAGACCATGAAAATGTTCTTCTATCACTTCTCCTGTCTTCTACGTGAGCACTTGCATTGTGTAAGATCTCCATAAACTATTTGGGCATGTGTGTTGTTCATAAGTGTGTGCACATTCCACATACTGAAATCATCTTGCAAAAGTTTTTGTAAATTTTTTTTTTTGTGTGTGTGTGTTTCAACCACAAGGTAGGACCCATGTCTGCCATGGTAAGTAGCTCAGGGCTGATTGAAGCAGATAAATTTTAGGATACCTTTTCTGGACCCTTCCCCATGCCAAGAGAGAGCAGTGCCTTCCTTCAAAAAGGCTGCTCAGACACCGAATGGTCTTTTAAATCCCATTTCTGCTTTTGTCCGGTAAGATGACCCTATAATCTGGGCTGCCTATAGGTTGTGCCTGCAACTCCCAGTGTGTCTATGCCTGCTGCTTCATTACTTGTCTGTCACCAAAGGACTTTGAAGTAGGCAAAAATCATAAAATGGTATGGGTGATGTCTTTTGACTTGGGTATAAATTGGATTTAAGTGAGGCTAAGTTGTGCAAAGTCACTGGCCTCACTTACTTCCAGTGTCATTGAAATCCAGTAGCAAGACAAAAGTCAAGATGACTGACAATGACTTAGGATGCGGTGGATGAGCTCATGTCTTTGATGTGTGAGTTCTAATATTCCATAGGGTCTGCTTCAGCCTCCTTCATGTCCTTAGGTACAAATTGTTCTACACATTCTACCAAGCGAAGTCTTAACATGCTTGGAGTAGACACCTCCTAACTCACTGAAGGGTTTGAGACCCCTTGATTATCCCCAACCTGGTCAAGCCCATCTGCCAAAATTGTTTACCATGGTGTGGCCCCTGTGCAAACTTTAGTTTCTTGGAGTCATAGATGAGATTCGGGTAAATCAGGTGGATATCAAACACGGAAAGCATCCTTGCAAAGGGCTCAGCAGCCCTCACACCAGAGGTACTAGTCTTTCCTGAGCACTCTATACCCTTGTTGGGGAGTAGACAGAACTTGAAGAGAGCAGAAAATGAGATATTGAGATGCATTTTTTACCTAATTTTATTTTTAAAAAATAAGTGGGCTTTATATTACACTAACTGACATTACTCATCCACTGTTAGAGGACTTTTCTTCAGTTTTGACCAGTTATTCAATGCAGTGATAGTGTCTTTCATTGTCACCTAGCTGTTTGCTCACCTCCCCACCCCTCCACACTCCAATTCATGAGGTTTGCAAGTGAGTACGGGAGTCATAGATTTCACAGATATTTATATTTCTTAATAATTTCTCCAATTTCTTGAAGAAAATTCATCTCTTTTCTATGATTGAAATAAAGTATTCCATTTTCATCTTTTTATAGTTCTTTTATTTTAAAGTAAATATAGATATATTTTCAATTACATCACAGAAACAACTTTTAACATTTGCTTTTAAAAAATTTTTAATTCCAAATTCTCTCCTTTTTTCTCCCTCTTTTGTGAAGACAATTTTATATAGATTATAAATGTGCAGTCATGCCAATCTTATTTCCATATTAGCCATGTCGTGAAAGACAACACAGACAAAAAAGCAAAAACAAGAAAAGTAAAAAAAGTTAAAAAAAAGTATACTTTAATTTCCATTCAGACTCCATCTGTTCTTTCTTTGGAAGTGAAATGCAATTTTTTTAAAATCATAAGTCCTTCAGAATTTGATAGGATGATTGTATTGCTGAGAATAGCTGTCATTCACTCACGCACAGTTGCTCACCATATAATATTGCTTTTATTGCGTATGATATTCTCCTAGTTCTACTCATTTTACTTTGTTTTAGTTCATGTAAATCTTCCCAGATTTTTCTGAAATTCAGCTGCTTAACATTTTTTATAGCACAATAGTATTCTATCACTGTCATATACTACAATTTGTTCTGTCATTCCCCAGTTGATAAGCATCCTCTCAATTGCCAGTTTTTTTCTACCCCAAAAAGAGCTGCTATAAATATATTTGTACAAACAAGTCTTTTCTTTTTTTCTTTGATCTCTTTGGGATATAGACCTCATAAGTGGTATTGCTGGATCAGAGAGTATGCATGGTTTTATAGCTTTTATGCATAATTCCAAATTGATCTTCAGAAGTGGATCAATTCACAACTCCACCAACAATGCATGTGTCCTAATTTTTCTACATTCCCTCTAACATTTCTCATTTTTTGTTTCTCTCATATTAGTCAATACGATAGGTGTGAGTTAGTCCCTCAGAGTTGTTTTAATGTATATTTCTCTAATCAGTAGTGATGTAGAGCATTTTTATATGACTACAGATAGCTTCGATTTCTTCTGAAAACTGCCTGTTCATATCCATTGAATGTCTATTAATTGGTGATCAACAAATATTTATTAAGTACTTACCACACACACATGCACACACACACACACAACTGGAATCTGATAAGGTCAGTTCTTTGGAATATTTGCCTTATATTCAAAAATTAACTCACTTCAAAAATTTGGCTCTGAAAAAAGATTTGCTAAATAATGAGTTTCACACTTACTTATTTCAGGAAAGGATTGCCATGTATGTGTGTGTAGACATATATGTTCTCCCTCTACTAGCCCCACCCTGAATGCCTGTAAGCATATATGTTCTCTCTCTATTATCCCTATCCAGAATGCATTGTACTGTCCTAAGATCACATAAAAAGCATTCAGTAGAATTTTGTTGGTTGTTTAATTAGGGGGATGTGTGTGAAATAAATAACCCATTGTGATCTGAAGGACTGTAGCCAGATACACACACACACACACACACTTTTTTTTTCTTTCTTATATGCCCTATGAAATCACCGAAAACCTACTATTTGCCATCCACTAAGACTGTCCTCTGATAAAAGAGAGAGCAATATGGCATAGTTGAAACAGAACTCACCTAGGAGTGAGGAGGCAAAATCTTTTACTTAACCAATTCTGTGAAATCTGGCAGGTTATTTAACATCTCATCCTGAGTTTCTCCATCTATAAAATGGGAATGCAAAACCTATATTGCCTATTTCTATAATTTATGGTTATAGCACTCCAGATTTGACTTATCTTGTTTAATTTTAGAAGCTAAGCAATGTTAGACTTGGATAGTAGTTGAATGGGATATCACCTGGGAATACTGCTTCTTTAAATGGAGAGAGGCATTATTGCATAGCAGTTGATGAATTCACGTTGGTGTTCAAGTCTCACTTCTGACCCACACTAGCTGTGTGCCCTTGTGTCTTTTACTTAAATTTTCAGTGCCCTGGGAAATTCTTAACAATTCCAGTTGTACAACAATGCCACTAACAATGCATTGATAGAAGGGGTTTCCTCACTAGGAGTTCCACATGCCAATGACATAAAAATCCAATCATTGCTAAAAAAAAGTCCCCATTCACAGATTTGTTTTGTCTATCAAGGGAAGTAATACATATATGAAATTAATTTGAGAATTCTCTAATATTATGTAGTTGTGAGTTGTTATTTTTGGAAGTAGGACCCTTCATGTGGCAGAAGATGGGAGAAAATGAAAAAAAAAACATTTCTTGTAGATAGAACTAGTTGATTTGAAAAGACATAATTTTAAATTTTATCTCAGAAAAATATTTCCTAATAGTTAGAGCTGTCCAAAAGTGGAATGTGCTCCATCAGAAAATAACAAGTTCCTAGTCTTTGGAGATCTGCATGTAGAGGCTGGATGTCAACTTGTTGAATATTTTATAGTGTGGACTTTTTTAGGGTATGAGTTGGACTAGATGGATGCTAATGTCCTTTTTCACTTTTGGCATTTTGTGATTCTGTGATTACTTCAAAACATTATTGGGGATACTTTTTTTGGGGGACATGGGAAGGAAATCTCACTAGTGACTAAGGACTTCCTGAGCGATACTCTTTTAAATGTTTGTCTTACCTTAAGAAAACCTCATTTCAAAGATTTGAATCTCAATAGACATTGGCCAAGTACCAGAAGAATTTTATGCTTAGAGATTCTAGAAAAGGGTTAATTTTTGTAAATCCATGTAATTTTTCTTATGTTTTTATTTTCTTCCTGACAAATAAAGGTAATAGCTTCCAGGATTGCATCATTTGAATTAAAAAAAAAGTTGAAGTGGCATTTTCCCTGTCTAGTGAGTCATCACATGTGGTCTCTAGTTCAGGTTAAGTTTCCTGGCTCTTGCCTTAGCAGCTCTTGCTCTCCCAGGCATATGTAGCTAATGTTGGAGAGAAATTTCAAAGACTTCTATTTTAGTTAATGACTCCTCTCATTTCTTGTAATTGCAACTACAGCCCGTATCTGTTTTCTGTTATTCTATACACTACTAAGAGACAATATGAACTTTTTGGGGCAAAACCCCCCAGAAATGGAAGGGTATCAAGTTAGGAGAAGGTATTTGGTGGTATGTACTCCAGGTGGCATCATTGTTGAAGTCATTAACAAAAAATCAGAGTTAATTTGAATTTATAGAGGCTGTTTGACAGTACACAATGTAAATACTTTTCCTTTCCAAAATTATGACACCACATTAAGGTTCAAAAAGCCTCAATTATTATATTTTACTAATCTAATTGCCCTTCCCCTTTCCCATATGCACACAAAGACAGACATGCAGATACACATACATACACACATACACACACTTTTTAACTTCTGGGATAAAAATGCATACTGGTAGCTTTTGGTGTGCTCTTACTTATAAAGACTTCACTTCCATTAGTACTTGGAGAAAACAGAACAAAACAAAACAGTTTGCCTTTTGTTCTTTACCTAAATTAGCACATTGAGATGAGAGGGAGCAGAGAGTAGTGAGAAGAATGAAGGAACCCTTTATCATTTTTAACAATGTGATTTATTCAGCTTGCTTTGTTTCACCTGTATATATAGCTCCTAATCATTTTGTTCATAACATTGATTGAGCTCTATGGGAACATTTAGATGAAAGGAGTTCAGTAAATGCCTGTTATTTATTATCTCCATTATGGTGATATAATGCAGTAATAACAGAAATGTTACAATTGATTTAATGGAGCTCACTAATTTGAAACAAGTCTTAAAAATCATTCATGTGAAATCATTTTTGAATCTTGAATGCTGTGTTATCAACTCAAATTCAGTGCCTCATTGTGTCATAAAGATAACCCATGGTTGTTTGGAGGATAACGATGCAGAGTGCAATATCCAGTAAGTTTCTAACAAGTTAGAAGGGCATTGGATGTAGGTCCATTGAAGGAACGTGTCTGTTGTCTGAGGACCAAATGGCTGATCAACACACATTAATTACCTGCTTTGTACCAGAGACTATATTTAGCATTGGGGATAGAGATGCAAAATCAAACAATTCTTGTCCTCAAGGAACTTACATTTCCTTAGGGAAACAACATGTATATGGAAATTATATGCAAAATAAATGCAAGTTAATTTTTTGAGGGTAAGGCACTAGTAGCTGGTAGAATCAGAAAAGGCCTCACATTGCTTGAGATGGGCTTTGAGGGGATCTAGAGATGGAGAGGAGCAGCACCAGAAATTGGCCCTCAGATCATGAATGTTTCAACTGCAGCTATCCATAAAATTATTTACAGAAGTATCCACACCACTGAAGTTGCAAATGGTTGTTATTTATCCTTCATTTTTGAAGAAGCCCATTGACATTATAATTTTGAAGGAGTAGATAATGTGTGATGTCTTTACTTGCGGGTGAATTTGATTTGAGTGAGGCAGTGCTCAGAGCTGCTGGCCTCTCTTCCATAATCATTAGTGTCTAGTAGCAAGATAGAAGTCAAGATGACTGGCAATGGCCTGGAAAGAAGTGGATGACCTTGGTGTCTTTTATGCCTGGACACTTCTGTCTTCATTTGCCTTGTCTGTAAAATGGGGATAATAAGAGGACTGATGTCCCAGGATTTTTGTGAAGATCAACTGAGAATATGTATGAAGAGCTTTGCAAGCATTAAAATAGCATATAAATGCTAGTTTCTGTTATTACTAGTTATCATTATTGTCACTGTTGCTATTATCCTCTCATACACGCCATATGTCTCTCCATTGCTTTCTAAGTACCATCCGTTCTTGATTTCCTAGAGACAATATTATTGTTCCATTACTCAAAGTCATATTATACTGGTAGACTATTGATATTCAAAAGAAGGTCCTTTGTTTCATCGGTCAGTTTGGGATCTTTAGAGAAGCTTTGCAATTTTCCAAAGACAATTCGGTCCATTCATATTTACTTCTTAGTCCAATTCATTGTCTATTCAGAATGTTTGTCCAAAATATATTCATATATTCACTTTTCTCTCTCTCTCTTTCTCCCTCTCTCTGTCTTTCTCATCTTTATCTATAGTCATGGAAAAAGACTACTTCTTACTCATAGCAGGTCAGTCACACATGATCATGCCGAGACTCCATTAAGAAAGCTGCTCCCCCTTTCAGGGCTTGAAAGAATATTTATACCTTTAAGGAATGATGGCCATCTTTTATTCATATTACCCTTGGAATTGGTTTGTCTTGCTTTTCAGCCTCATTGCAAAGTTTTACTATTATCCAGATAAGTGATCTTCATACTTTTTTATTTCACAATCTATTAGCCAAAATTTTGAGCAATCACCCAATATATGCATATTTACCTTATGCATTCTTATATTACATATATATTATATTATATGCATTTAAATATATATAACTGTACTGTGTTAATAATTCTATACATTCTAAAACATGCAAAATAAATTAAAAGGAAAGAGATGAAGGTAAAATAATATTTGATCCTAGAATTGATAGGCAACTGTTGAAATGTGTTGAATAAGGGACTGTCATGGTCATTCATGAATTTTAAAAAAAGTTACTTTGGAATCTCTGTGGAGAATGGATTTAAGAGTAGAAATATTAGTTTAAAAAAACAATTAGTAGGTTCTTTCAATAATAAGGACTTAACTAGGGTGGTGTCTATATTGGTAGAAGGTAGAAGGCTGATGAGAGAATTACTGTGGATCTCTTATTTGAGATTTGGATCCCAGAGCAAGATGCCTAAATCAGAAAACTTGGGAAAAGGATGCAACTGAGGGAGGTTTTTGGTTGCTTTGTGGTATCAAGAGAGAATGGAGACAAGCCACTGTGACTATTCTGTGATTCTTTCCCTTGATTGTCTTGGAGTGAAATAGTATAAGGGTTGTCCTATTCCAAGGTTGGTAGGTTTCTTTGTCGTGTGGTTTATGGGTCAATATCTTATGTCTTTGACTATAGATAGCAATGTTGACAACTAGTAGAACTTGAGATGGATCTCAAATGATATTGACAGACATTCTGCCTTTCTGTTGGTGGGCCCATTCTCCTGGTCTGGAGGTTAGGATGGGGATATTAGAGGTTCAGGAAGAACTTTTAATACCTATAAGTGAACACATATCATGGTCTCATCTGATGGTTGGAGATCTATTTAGTATAGGCAATGGAAGTGAGGGTGGTGTCTAGCAGGAATTTATATAAAAGACATTCCATGAAAACATTATATGGTTCATGATTTCTGTACAAGATATTCCCAGTGTTCATGACTACAGTGGAAGAACATAATTCATAATTCCAGGCAGCACAGATTTTAGTTATTGTATTCTAAAAGGGTTATCTTTTGTTGTTTTGCCCCTGCAGACTCAGGCTGATATGGACAGTAAGAATGCTATTGAATCTCAAGTCTTTTAATTTTTCTCATTTCTTATATAAAATGAATGTCTCACACTGCTGGTAGAAACAGAGATGCAAATCTATGAGTAAATTTCTTTAAAGTCTTGTAAAAATTTCAATAGTATTTTCTGTCTTGCAATAGCAAACTTCAATTCATCTTAAATATTAGACAATTACAAGTACATATTAAAAAGCACAACATTTGGTTTTAGTAAAATTAATTTTACAGATGTTTTCCTGGTAGAAGATAAGGTATTTATTTCACTCTTCCATGCTAACAGAGCAGGCAGATGGAATAGTACTGTGGGTTTACAAAAGAAAATTCAAAGCAAGTAACGACATCTAATTGTTTCAATGATATTCATTCCCTCTTTGCTCATGGTATACTTAAGTAAAATACAATTCTGAGGACAAATTGGGCAAGCGTCTTGGAATCAGGACAAGGGTTCAGAATGTATGAGTAATTCCAGTTTCTACAATTAACCATAATATTAATAATGACAATTGTTTGAGAGGTTTCTGTTGTTTGCGAACTCTGTGGATGAGCTATATACCTACATACATACATAGCTATATATGTATATGTGTGTGTGTGTTTGTGTGTGTATAAAGTATGTGACCAGACTTGAAAGCCTTACTTTTAGAAGGTACTCTGTTTTGTATGGTCAAAACTTAATATGACCACAACTACGTAGTATTTCCTATGAGTTTCTGGGACTCATCTGGCTTTATTGAATAAAATTCATGTTTCATTTCTGTTCAAAGTAACATAGTTATTTCTAAAATGAAATGATATTGCCAATTTCTACAGTAAAATTATAATTCTATCACCATGACACTCTGCAGTCCTATTTTGACTAAATCCCACCAAGTAAGTGGTGGTAACTTAGCTTGAAGTAAATTTAGCAAGCTTAGCAATATAGCTAGCATTTATAGTTAATATCACTAGTATTTATATAGCCTTTTAAGTGTGCAAGGTGCTGTATCCCATTTGATTCTCACAACACTATGAGGTACATGCTATTATTATTCCTATTTTACAGATGAGGAAATGGAGGCTGAGTTACTTGGGTCACAAAACTATTAAGAATCTGAAGTGAGATTTCAAGTAGGTGTTCTTGACTCTTAAGTCCAGCACCCTTACCCACTGTGCCACATAGCTGTCGACTTAAAATGAAAAAAAAAATCATGAGCTACAGTGCCTTACACAAACAGTTTTTTAACATGGATACTGGAGCTGGTTTATATTCACTCTTTTTTCCAAGTAAGTGGAACTTATGATAAAACTGTGCCTACTTTTGAAACACTTCTTTTCTATTTTTGGATTCATGACCATCTTGAGTTCAAATAGGAAGACTTGACAAGACATGTTTCAAGGTAAAAGTTAATAGAATAATTTAACTAATAATATTTAATCATTTAAATCCATTTAACCTTCTTTACAAAAGGCAATTAAATGATAGTGCAGAATTTAACATTCTTTTTTTCTGTTAAGTAGCACTAATGTCTTTTTTTCTAAATGAGAATATAAATGTAAACAAATATGAGTGGTTTTGTAAAGGCATGCTGTCTCTCTCTTTGTCTGTCTGTCTGTCTCTCTCTCTCTCTCACACACACACACACACACACACACACACACACACACTCTGTTGGCCATATTCTGCACATCATAATCTGTATACAAGACATTCTTCTCCAGGATTTTTGCTGTGTGTAGGTTTGTCAAAATCATGTGGCATGATTAGGGATTTTATTCATGAGGTTTTGCAATATTCTAGGACTTAGTGCAATACAATGACACCTTAAACAGAGGTTCTAAGAAGACTCGTCCTTTCAGAGGGAGAAGTCACAGGGCAGAGGATGCTTTCAATGTGTGGCTGCAGTGAATTTCAGGATGAAGAGATTTCTGGGTTATGGGAGAGAAAATCTGAGTTCAAACTGGAGAAGAATGAACTCAGAGCCAGTCCTTTGTTCTTTGCTCCCTTGCTTTTGATAGTTGTGGTACAATTAACATTTCCAGTGCGACACATTTTATTCTTCCCAAGAGATGAACAGCATGTTGTAGGAAGTACATTTCATTTGGAGTGAACATGGACGTTATGAGGAAATGAACCTCATGAGTATTAGAAATAACTTGCCATAAGAACAGGTCAACTTCTGCTTTGTTACTTTATAAAACAAGTGTTTGTTACTTAAAGGAGCTTATCCTACCTAGACCAACTTCCAATAATGACAAAAAGGACCCTATTCTTGTGAAATCCTTTTCTTTTAAATCAGGCTATATTAATCAGATCCTCATAAACATTGAATGATGGAATCTTTTCTAAATACTGCATTGTTCAAACTAATGGCAAAAGTTCAGTAAAAATAGAAATAATTCTTTGAATGAAAATTGCATACTCATTTTCACAGGAGTTTATTCATGGCTCTTTCATTTCTTTGTTTTTAATCCCCTTTTCCTTTTCCTATTTCTATAAATTTCTATATTTCATTTATTTCTATAACTTTAACTGCCTCCTATAATCTGTACAAATGACTCTGAAGACTATTTCTCTGGTCCTGACCTAACATCTAAGCCCCAAGAAAACATTTTTAACTGGTTATCTCTGCCTTGATTTTTCCCTGGAAATTTAAACTTAGCATTTGCAAAATCAAAAGTATTATTATCCTTCAAAAACTTGCTAGTCTATCTAAATTTAGTTTGTGGCGCTATCCACCACTCATCTTCCCTCTCTGGTCTTCAACCAGTTCTTTTTGACTCTTTCCTTCTCTCTACCTCTCACATGTAATCATTTACCAAATTTCATTCCAGTAATATCTCCTGCATCCATCTTGCTTATGTTATAACTGCCACCACGGTTTAGTGGCTAGATTTAAAAAGTAGAAATTAATGTTTTGATATTAACTCATAAAGAGGTCTTTAATGGAGTAGAACAGGGAACAGTGCTTAACAATGTTAATGTTAAAATGTTTTGACAATGACTTGAATAAAGTCATAGATGACGCACTTATCAAACATACATTGAACACAAAGCTATAAGAAAGCTAATATTGCATATTTGAGCCATAATTAGAAAGATCTTAATAGGCTAAAATAGTAGAATAAATCTATTGAAATTGATATGCAAATTTAATATGGATCATTTTAAAAGTCTTACACTTGAGTTAAAAAAAAGGAAAAAATAGCTGCAAAAGTACTAGGTTAAGGAGGCACTGATAAAAGTTCGTCTGCAAAAAATTCAAGGGTTTTTAGTAGTTTACAAGTTTCATATGTCAATAGTGATGCAGCAGTCAACAAAGCTAATATGCTTCCATGAGGAAGTATAGTGTCCAAGATCAGTGACATGAGAATGCAGTTGGAATATTTGTGTTCAGTTTTTTACAGTTTTAAAAAGCACATTGATAAGTTGGAAGGTATTTTCAGGAGGATGAAGTTTGGTATAAAGACTTTGAAATTGTACCTTCTTCAATATTTGTTAAATATTTGTTAAAAATTTGTTAAAGGAACTGGGGATATAAGGAATAGAGTGATGAAGACTAAACTGTGTGCATTTGCACATATTAGAGATATCAGGGTACTAATTTTATTTCCAAGTAAAATTATAATATCTTCTTATAATTATTTGTATTTCAAGTGCATTTGTATGGATAGGAGAAATTATTGTATAATGATTTTACAAAATTGCATCAGTGGATTCAATTGTTGTTCCTGGTTCTTCTAGTGTTACATAATCTAGAGAAGACTTGGGGGTGGAAGGGAGACATAATAGATATCTTCTAGTATTTGTAGAGCTGTCATAGGAAAGAGAGAATGAACTTGACTTGCTTGGTCCAGAGGACAAACTAAGAACCAAGAGTTGACGGGGCGAAGAGGCAGATATCGTTTTAATGTTAAAAAAAAATCCATCTTACAGAATAATCTTTCTTATGCTTAGACTTGCCTGTTTCACTTCTTTGTTCAAAAATATTCAGTGGCTCCCTATTCTCTACAGATTAAAGTAAAAGATTTGGCATTTAAGACCCCATATAATCTGGTATTGCTCTACCTTTTATTTATTCTCGTCTTTCTTTAGATTCCTTTTTCTAGAATGATCTCCGTACCTTAGGAATATTGTGAGGCTCAGATAAGATAATGGATGTAGAGAACTTTGCAGCCTCAAAGCACTACATAAATGTTAGCTATTATTATCGTTACTGTTATTATTCTACTGTGATTAGGCCTCTAGTCTGGTGATGACTTCATTCACTGAGTCTTCTACTGCACTCCTCCTGCTGAGTTCAAGCAAGGTTTCTTGAGCAATACAAGGGTGTGCTGGTAAACGTTTAAAAACCAAGTTTTCTGGAAGACAAAAATTATATATACATATTTATATACACATACACACAGGTATATTTATATATGCATACACCTTTAAAATTTGTATTATTAACATTTTCTCTTGATTAACATCACTTTCTTAACCTAGACAATCAACAAAACAATAGATCAAACCCTGATCTGTAGCAATTGGTGTTTTTTTATTTTCTTCTTTTTTTAGGAGGCAATTGGGATTAAAGTGGCTTGCCCAGGGTCACACAGCTACTAAGTGTCTGAGGTCAGGTTTGAAATCACATCTTTCTGACTCTATGGATAGTGCTCTGCTCGCAGGGCTACTTTAATGCCCTGCAATTACTGATTTCTGAGGTGTTAATGCTCACACTGAAAATTTAATAATAGGCTCTATAAGCTTGTTAGAACTGGCTCCTTGTATACTTCTGCCTTAGCTCTCTTTACATGGTGACTTTTTATCCATTCTGGAAAACCCAGATCAAATTGCATCTTATTTCTGATAGCTTCCCAGATTGCCTAGACACTCACACACATATGTATATTTATATTATATATATATATGTGTGTGTGTATGTGTATGTATGCATATATATATGCATACATACACACACACATACGTACCTCCCTTTGGGAGTTTCATATAACCCTTTGTTTTGTGCCTTCCTAACTTATTTTCCATGGACTGTTTTATTGAAGTTATTTGTATCACTATATTATTCAGAGTGGATTATAAGCTCCATGAGTCCAGGACTTATATCTGTACTAAATCTTTTGTTTTCCTGAGTACTCAGCAAAGTGCTTTGTAAATAGCAAATTTTTTAAGATTTAATGAGCGAATTAAACTATCTCATTCAGTATGTATTCCGTGATGCTTAAGCACAATAGCTGTGATGATGGAAAAAATGATTTAAAATACACTCTGGTAAATGTATCCTATATAGATGACTCTGAAGTATGCATTTAAAAGCATTCAAGCTATAGTTAGAAGGAGGTAAACTTCCATAACTAAAAATGAGATTTTTAAATGGTCTTTTTATGCAATAGAATTTGTTTAGGTTATATTATTACATTGAATGAGAAGATAATAGAGAATATTTTTCATAGCCAAAAGAATGAGGGAAATACTTACTGCCTAACAAAATCCTAGCCATGCTTTGAGATCCACTTTAACTTCTACCTCCTCAAACTAGGATGAAAACGTAATTCCTTTTTTAAAATCATTAATTAATTAATTAATTTTAAGTTCTCAACATTCATTTCCACAAAATTTTGTGTTCCAAATTTTCTACCCGTCTCTCCCCTCCCCCATCCGAAAACACTGAGCATGCTGATTACCCCTTCCACTAATCTTCCCTCCCTCTAACATCCCTCCCTTTCCTTATCACCATCTTCTCTTTTGTCCTGAAGGGCAAGATAAATTTCTATACCTCATTACCTATACTTCTTATTTTTCAGTTGTATGCAGGAACAGTATTCAACATGTGTTCCTAAAACTTTGAGTTCTACTTTCTCTTCCTTTTTCCCTCTCCACTGAGAAGACAAGCAATTCAATATGGCTATATATGTGTAGTTTTGCAAATGACTTCCACAATAGTCATGTTGTGTAAGACTGACTATATTTCCCTCCATCCTCCAGAATGTTTATTTCTAATTGCTTCCTCCTCCCACTTTTCCTCCCTTCCATCATCCCTCCCACCCTACTTCTCCCCTACTTTCCTTTACTCTAAGATAGGTTTTCATACCAAATTGAGTGTGCCTGTTATTCATTCCTTGAGCCAAATGTGATGAGTCCCTCCATTGAAAAGCTTTTTTTCTGTCAATTTCTTCCTTCAACTCCCCCACCTCTCCTCTAAGAATCTGGATGCTATACCACTTGGAGCATACACGTTTAGTAATGATATTGCTTCATTGTCTGTGGTGCCTTTTAGCAGGATATAATTTTCATCCTTATCTCTTTGGATTAGATCTATTTCTTCTTTTGCTTTGTCTGAGATTAGGATTGCTACTCCTGCTTTTCTTACATCAGCAGAAGCACAATATATTCTGTTCCAACCTTTGATCTTTATCCTGTGTGTATCCTCCCATTTCAAATGTGTTTCTTGTGAACAACATATTGTTGGATCATGGCTTTTAATCCATTCTGCTGTCTGTCTCTTTTATGGGAGAGTTCATTCCATTCACATTCACAGTTATGATTATAATCTGTGTCTTTCTCTCCATCCTTTTGCCCACCGTTTGTGCTTTTAGCTCTACCATCTCTCTTCCCCTCCTCAATAGTTTTCACTTTTCACCACCTCCTCCTGCAGCCTTCCCTTCCATCTTTTAGCCCCCTCCCTTTTACTCCCCTTTAGCTTTACTGCTTCTTCCCTTCCTCTTAGCCTCCCTCCCCTTTCTTCCCCCTTCCTCTCCTACTGCCTATAGAACTAGATAGGATTAATTATTTAAGTTTATTGTTCCCTCCTTGAAACAAATCAGATGAGAGTATCTCTCAAACAATGCTCGTCACTCTACCCTCTTTCCTTCTACTATGATTTTGTACTTCTTTTTGTGATGTAATTTACCATTTTCTGCTCCCTCCTTTTCATACCTCCTGTTACAATCCCTTCAGCATACTTAAATCATATTTTTAACATGAGTTCATTTACTTTATACCTGTTCCCTCTACGTATATCCCTTTTATATTTCATAATAGATGCACAATTCTCAAGATTAACAGGTATCATCTTCCCTTATAGGGAGGTAAACATTTTGCCCAAATTGAGTAATAAGTTTTTCCCCCCCTGTTTACCTTTTTATGCTTTTCTTGAGACCTGCATTTGAAGATTGAATTGTCTATTATGTTCTGGTGTTTTTGTCAGGAAGATCTGGAAATCCTTTACCTCGTTGAATGACAGTCTCCTTGCTTGAAATGTTATGCTGAACTTTGCTGGGTAGTTGGTCCTTGGTTGTAATCCCAGCTCCTTTGCCTTATGGAATATTGGATTCCAATTCCTTCAGTCTTTTAATGTAGAAGCTGCAAGATCCTGTGTGATCCTAACTGTTGCTCCTCGATATTTGAATTGTTTCTTTCTGGCTGCCTGTAGTATTTTCTCCTTCACTTGATAGTTTTGGAATTTGGCAACGATATTACTTGGGGTTTTGAGTTTGGGATCCCTCTTGGGAGGTGAATTGTGAATTCTTTTGATGACTATTTTGCCCTCTGGATCTAGCACTTCTGGGCAGTTTTCCTTGATGATTTCCTGGATGATATTGACCAGACTCTTTTTTTTTCATCATGACTTTCTTGCAGGCCAATAATTCTTACATTTTCTCTCCTGGATCTATTTTCCAGGTCAGTTGTTTTTCCAATTAGATATTTTACATTTTCTTCTTTCTTTTCACTCTTTAGATTTTGTTTGACTGATTCTTGCTGTCTCGTTGAGTCATTAGTTTCTACTTGGCCAATTCTAATCTTTATCAGATTGTTTTCTTCAGTTAACTTTTGCATCTCCTTTTCCATCTGCCCAATTTTTCCTTTTAAGGAGTTATTTTCTCCAGTTAATTTTTGTACTTTTCCATTTGTTCAATTTTCCTTTTCAAAGAGATATTCTCATCAGTGAATTTTTTTTTTATAATTTTAAAATCATTGGCCAGTTTTTCTATTTCCTTCTTCAGCTGTTCCAGGAGAGCTGTTTGTGCATGCAAGCAGTTCATAGTCCCTTCTGAAGTTTCAGATAGAAGTACAGTCTCAGTACTGACCTCTTTGGTATTTGCATTTTCATCTTTATCCCCATAGAAAGATTCTATGGTTTTTTTTTGCCCCTCTTTTGCTTTTTCTTGTTCATGATGTTGATTGTGTGTTGTGACTTCTAGTTCTTTCAGTTAGAAGCTGCAGAAATTGGTGTTGAGCTGCCTTGTGTGGAAAAGCTAAGAGCAGATTTTTGTATGGTGTTTCCCCAATCAGTCCTGGGGTTAGCTTGTTAAGTGTGGAGAAGGGGTGGTCTGGTCACAGGAGATCTCCTCAGCTGAACTGAGGCAAAGGCAAGCTCAGGGGATGGTGTTCACAGCTGCCCTATTGTCTTCCTGTTTCCCTTGGAGTGCTGAGGCATGCCTAGATGCTAGTCTAAGTTCCCACCTCTCCTTGGGCTCCTCTTTTGGCACTGAGGCTTGCCTGGGTCCTAGAGTGAGTTTACTCGGCCCTGGATCCTTGGTCCTTCCAGGTTGTCTCCACCATAGTAGGAGAAATCCCCTTTAGCTATTTTTCCTAGCCTCAGGTGTTATTAGACTATTTACCCCCTCTGCTGTTTCCGCTGATCCAGGAATTTTCTGGGGAAATATTTTGTGGTTTTTTCGAGGTCATCAAGGGAGGAGGAGAGAACATTTACTGATCACTCCTCCATTCTGGCTCCCAGAAGTTCAAATAGGTGACTTACAGAGGTTTAATCTGTGAACTGAAAGTCTCAGGAATTGCTGTGCTGATATATAGAACTCAGCAGCTCTCACTGGCTCAGCTAGGCTGGTCTCCTGCCCTTGGGTGCCACTCCGCTGGTTCCTCCTGCTGCTCTCAGGTTTCCTGGGGTCCTTCCACTACTCTGTGCTGGATGTGCTGTGCTGTGCACTGTGGGTTCACACCCGTGGAACAGATTCTTCCCGTAGACTTTCCAATCTGTCCTGGACTCTGAGTCCATCACAGTCTGTCTCCCACTGGATTCTGCACCTCGAAAATTTGGTCAGATTCTCTTTTTATAGGTATCCGAAGGAGTTTGTCCAAGAGCTTACATGAGTTGTTGCTCTCACTCTGCCATCTTGGCTTTGCCCCCCAAAAAGGCTTTTTCTTGCCTCTTTTGTGAGAGATAATTTGCCCCATTCCATTTCTCCCTTTCTCCTCCCAATATATTCCTACCTCACCCCTTAATTTTATTTTTTTAGATATGATCCCTTCCTATTCAACTCATCCCGTGCTCTCTCTCTCTCTCTTTCTCTCCATATATATATGTATACATATATATGTATATGTATATTTATATGTGTGTTTGTATAATCTCACCAACTACCCAGATACTGAGAAAAGTTTCAAGAGTTACAAGTATTATCTTTCCATGTAGGAATGTAACCAATTCAACTTTAGTAAGTCCCTTATGATTTCTCTTTCCTGTTTGCCTTTTCATGCTTCTCTTGATTCTTGTGTTTGAAAGTCAAATTTTCTTTTCAGCTCTGCTCTTTTCATCAAGAATGCTTGAAAGTCCTCTATTTCATTGAATGACCATTTTTTCCCCCTGAAATATTATACTTAGTTTTGCTGGGTAGGTGATTCTTAGTTTTAATCCTAGTTCTTTGACTTCTGGAATAACATATTCCAAGTCCTTTGATCCCTTAATGAAGAAGATGTTAGATCTTGTTATCCTGATTGTACTTCAAATTGTTTCTTTCTAGCTACTTGCAATATTTTCTCCTTGACCTGGTAACTGACCTGAAACTGGTAAAATTTGGCTACAATGTTTCTAGGAACTTCTCTTTTTGGATCTCTTTCAGGAGGAGATCAGTAGTTTCTCTCAATATTTATTTTGCCCTCTGGTTCTAAAATATCATGGCAGTTTTCCTTGATAATTTGATGAAAGATGATGTCTAGTCTCTTTTTTTTGATCATGGATTTCAGGTGGTTCCATAATTTTTAAATTGTCTCTCCTGGATCTATTTTCTAGTTGTTTTTTCAATGAGGTATTTCACATCATCTTTCATTTTTTCATTCTTTTGTTTTTGTTTTGTGATTTCTTGGTTTGTCTTAAAGTCATCAGTTTCCATTTGTTCCATTCTAATTTTTAAAGAAGTATTTTCTTCAGTGACCTTTTGAACCTCCTTTTCCATTTGACTGATTCTGCTTTTTAGAGCATTCTTCTCCTCACTGGCTTTGTGAACCTCTTTTGCCAATTGAGTTAGTCCATTTTTAAAGGTGATATTTTCTTCAGTATTTTTTTGGGTCTCCTTTAGCAAACTGTTGACTCACTTTTTATGAGTTTTTGCATCTCTCTCATTTCACTTCCCAATTTTTACTTCACCTCTCTTACTTGATTTTGAAAATCATTTTTGAGCTCTTGCATGGTCCAAGACCATTGAATGTTTATTTCGGATGTTTGGGATACAGAAGCCTTCACTTTTATGTCTTTTGCTGATGGTAAGCATTGTTCTTCCTCATCTGAAAGGATTGGGAAAGATACCTGTTCACCAAGAAAGCAACCTTATATAGTGTTATTTTTTTCCCCCTTTTTTGGGCATTTTCCCAACCAGTTATTTGACTTTTGGGTTTTTTGTCAACAGTAGGCTGTGTAAGATCTCAGTTCCTCCAAGGTGGCACAATCAAGCCTGCACACTGATCTGGGAGCAACCAGAAACTTTTGTGCCCAGAATCTGCAAGTAGTAGAATTGCCTTTCTACAACAGCCTCACCTCCAGTTCTGCCATGCCAGCTCTCAGGGCTGAGGTTCAGATCAGCTGCTCAATTCCCCCAGGGTCTTTACAATGAGGCCTCCAACAAGGGATGTTGGCTGCAGTGGGAGCCACTGACACCTGCTGAGGCCTCTGCCACTGCTGCCTGGGGCTGGAGCTATGGGGGAGACCTTGCTCCCTTCTTGGCCAGCTGAAAAAGCCCTCTCCCTGATCTTTGGAACATGAGGGTTGAGGGATTTGCAAACTACTGCTGCTGCTGAGAATTCCACCCCTGAGGCCTGCTCTGGTCCCTGTGCTGCTGGTCAAGGCTGGGCTTGGCTCTGCTCTGGGTCCAGTGCAACAGACCTTTCCTGTAGGTGTTCCAAGACACCCTGAGCTGGAAGTCTCCTCCATTGTGTTGTTCTGTGGCTTCTGTTGTTCTAGAAGTTGTTGAGAGTCATTCTTTACAGATATTTTATGGGTTGTGGCGGAAGAGCTAGAGTATGTGTGTCTTTCTACTCTGCCATCTTTGTTCTGCCCCCTCAGAATATAATTCTATATTTAAAGGTGGGGGCAGTGGTGGGGGTTGGAACTTGGAATCAGGAAGGACTGGGTTCAAATTTAACTTTTAAGCTTACCATCCCATGAAAATGATCAAGTCATTTTATTTCCCTGATCCTCAATTTCCTCTTTTAGAAATGGGGATTGTGATTTCAGTAGTATTTACTTTGCCAGTGGATGCGAGGCTCAAATAAGGTAACGTTCATCAAATGCTTTCCAAATTTTAAAATGCTTATCCAAATGTAACTTGTTCTTAATTGGCTGTTACAAATGTTACACTCGTTTTTTGTCAATTACTTTTTGGATGCTATGGACTTATAATGATAGGATACCAGAAGCCAAATCTGGGAACCCAGGTTTAAATTCTACTTCTGATGTGTACCACATGCATGAGCTTCCTCATCTGTAAAATGAAAGGATTGTGTTAAATAGCCTGGTTCTACATCTGTGAGCCTATTAGAGATGAAAAATCAGTGAAAAATTAGGAGAATTGGGAAGATAGGAAATCTGTGTTCAATTATTTGGTCTGGATTTATCAGTCAACTCAGCTTTGCAAATGTGGCAAGACATGGGGACACAAAGTAAAAAAGAACATTCTGCATTATCCAGCTTATAGAAACAAACTTTAAATCAAAAAGGGCTAGAGATATGCTGCTGCTGCTGCTACTGCTATTTACTGCTAGTAGAAGGCAGACCTGCTCAAGGAATGAGGGCACTGCTACTACATGACTAGGTAGCAAACATTATGAATGTAGGCCCACATGTTAGCTTTGGACCATAGCTAGGGAAACAAAAAGTAAAACAAGCTTTGCTGAAGGGTAGCAGAATCTTTAACAATTAACTAGGAATATATTTCAGATAAACTAAATGATACCCATGAAATGAGCCTGCCTCAGGCAAGGATTGGAATTCCAAAGATTGGAGCAAGAGGGACCTACAGGAGGAAGGTGAAGAAAGCAAATATGAAATAAATACACAGAGGCCTGAATTTGAAAGAATAAAACTTTGGGGGCTAAGTAGGGAAGTATGTTCCTTATTCAGAGGTTGCAGCCAAAAGGGCTGTGGCAGATGAAAAATAGAAATATAGGATAACAGAGCTAGAAGAGACAAGTTTGTTGTCTCTGTGATGGAGGCATCTTCAGATAAGACTAGGAGACAACTCTTGTAGTGTTTGAGGTGCTGCACTAGACTGTAAGGGAATTTGAAGATCTTCCCTGCCCCTTAATAGACCCGTGTGACCTGCTTTGAGCTTTGGCCCAATCCACAGATCAAGTCACATAGAATCAGTCACATAGCATGGTGGGAGGAGTTTGCCAAATAGGTGCCCAGTAAGAGAGAGTGAGGCAGAGCTGAGAGAGAGCAGGCAGAGAAGAACAGCTAACGTGAGAGAGGGAGTGATTTTACCTAAGGGAACTTGTTTGTGGGGAGGCCTGAGGGAGGGAAGGCTTCGGGATGGTGTTACTCCCTGCATTGATAAAGTGTATAGATTTTTTGTCACTGTGATGGATTTGGCTTTCTGGTGTTTGAATAAATGTCTGGATTTCAGCTTTGAGGAAGAGAATTTATATTTTGCGAATTTATGCTGGAAATACACATGCATATCCATAGTAGCTGCTGTGGGTATTGCATTAGCATTACACAGACTTGGTACTGATATCAATTAGATTTTGTGTTGGACTAGGAATCTGAGTGGTTTGGCCTTCCTTCCCACCTAGGGAAGGTTGAACTGATGTAAAAGAATCAGAGTTGAAAGACTTCCTAAATCTGATGACCAAGTTACTGGTTGGACAGATGTTTGTTGAATTAGGAAAAGTCATATAGTCTCAGGTAAATTTTTCATGCATTATCCTTTGTTTTTCTTTACACACAGACTTATCCATGGGTAGCATTGAACTTTTCCTTTTCTGATTGAGAGAACTGTATTATATATTTTGGTGCTTGATTATACTGTATCCCGTGATAGTCTCTGATGATTTTGTGTGTGTTATTTTGGTTTCCCCAATAATATTTTATATAATGTGAAGTCAAGTTCTTTGTCATAGACTTGTTGTACATATCTCTTGTATTATCAACCATATAACTGATATTCAATAAACACTTGTTGGATTGAATTGTAACAGTCTTTTTTTTCCAGAAGAAAAGCTTTTTAAAAATAATTTTCAAGATGTGAAAATGTTACTTGACTGAAGTACATTTTAGGTTAATATGTAGAAATAAGACAAGGAAAAAGAAAGAGATGCTCTCTCTCCTCAAATGTATTTTTAAAATTCCTATTCAAGGAATAGGCCAGCAGCCACCTTGTATGAAATGTCAGCATTGGTTGCTGTCCTTTATGCTCAAAGAGGATCAAAATGCTATCACTATGCCAGGGTCAAGGTACAATGTGTCCAACTATGGCTGCTCAAATCACTATAAGCTCAGAAGACTTTAACCACAAGTTAGGCACAAATAGTCCATATGAACATTTGGAGTGGAGATGTCTCTAAATTTGTGCTTCTCACATTTCTTTTGAGCTACTGTAATTCTGCTTTGCTCATAGAGCATAGCACCTTATTTGATACATCTGATGATGTGGGAGGTCCTGTACCAATGCCTCCCATATCTCACAATCTATACCAAAGTTCTTCCTAGAGACCTTGAGGGTTTGATTGTATTGCTTCCTCTGATCTCCATGTGAGCACTTGCCTTTCAGATAAAGTAGTCTTTTAGGTAAACGTACTTTTGACATTTGAACAATGTGGGTCACTCCATCAAAGTTGTACTTTCTGCAGTAGAGGTTGAAAGTTTGACAGTTCAGCTCAAAAAAGTAACTCAGTGTCTTGTATCTTTTCTCACCATATTATCTTCAGAATCTTTTCAAGACTATTCAAATGCAAGTGATTCAATTTTCTGGCATGGTAGACTGTCCTGGTTTCATAGTCATACAGCAATGAGATCAGCACAATGGTTCTAAATTCCTAGAAAGTACACTGTCAAGATAAGTGAACTTACCCACATCTTTCAAAATTCCTTCATTTGCTGTAATCAGTGGTTCCACATATAGATAGTATGATGCGTGAATTATTTTAGGAAGATTCTGAAGATCACCTGGCAGGATAAGGTGCCAGATACTCAGGTGCCAGATACTCAGTGCCAGAACCGAACTGCCAAACTGTACTTCAGAGAGCACAGCTCTGATGGGCTGGCCACGTTGTTCGAATACAAAACATATGTTTGCCAAAAAGACTGTTTCATGGAGAACTCACCCAGGGCAAGCATTCACATGATGGTCAGAAGAAGCAATATAAGGACACTCTCAAGACTTCTTTTAAGAACTTGGAATTGATTATGTGACTTGGGAGACATTGATACAGAATCACTTGGCAGGGTGTGCCCACATCAGAGAAGGTACTGTGCTCTATGAGAAAAGAAGAATTGAAGCAGCTCAAAGAAAATGCAGGGTGCATAAATTTAGAGTATCCATCCCAAAGGTTCCCATGGACTATTTATGCCCGACCTATGGTAGAGCATTTTGAGCTCGTATTGGTCTGATTAGTCACAGCTGGATGTATTGATACCTAACTCTAGCATAGTGATTTCATTTTAGTTCTCTTTCAGAGAGAAGGACAACATCCAACCAAACAGGTATGATGCTGGCTGGAGAACCTCTGTTATTTTTATTGCTTATTATCAATCCACAATTAGCACAACAGCAGACAAGCTATTCATATTCTGCTAATCTCAACTTCAGGGGCTGAATTGAGTGGATAGTTATTAGCAAACAAAAAGTCATGCAGTAGCTCTCCCTCTCCTTGAGTCTTGGCTTGCAGTCTTTTCAAATGAAATAGTATATTATCAATGTGGCAGGTGACCTTGATGAACAGCAGACAAGCTATTCATATTCTGCTAATCTCAACCTCAGGGGCTGAATTGAGTGGATAGTTATTAGCAAACAAAAAGTCATGCAGTAGCTCTCCCTCTCCTTGAGTCTTGGCTTGCAGTCTTTTCAAATGAAATAGTATATTATCAATGTGGCAGGTGACCTTGATGCCACTTTCATCCTTGTTGAAGACATCTGAGAGCAACATAGAAGACATGCTAAAAAGCTTGGGAACAAGCATGCAGGTCTACTTCACTCCACTGACAAATGAGAAAGAGTAAGAGCATTGTCTATTATCCAGAACCTATGCAAGCATGCTGTTGTGAAAGTGACATACAACACCGATGAACTTCTCCACCTTTGGAGTTGCTCTTTTTTTTTGTTGCTGTTGTTTAGCAATTTCTGAATTTCCCATCATTTTCTTCAAATCTGTCTTGATGTTTTAGAGTGTATGGGCCAGACCAGTAAATGTGGTGCTGTATACCAAATCTCTGAAAGCTGCACACTCTTTGTCTGCTCCACTGTTGCCATGTGTCAGCTCGGCCTTCCCTCCAATTTAGCAATATACTTTCATATTCAGAGAATTATTCCAATATGTTGGCATTAAGTTTTCTGGTAGTCAGTTTGTCTTGGGGCTGCTCCTTTTGTTGAATGTGCGTGTTTAGCTTGGAGAGGATAAGTCTATGATGGGTTCAGTACTCTTTGCCACACGTTGTCTTCATCACTCTCACATATTGTCCATTTCTTCTCTTTACAATAATATAGTCTATTAAATGCCAATGTTTGCTGTGAGCATACATCCATGAGGTTTTATTTAATTTAGGTAAATGGAAGACAGCATTGGTAATAAGAAGATCAAGAGATATATGTCTTCAGTGAAAAGTGATTATTGATGTTTCTGACTCTAAATCTCCCAAGTACTCTCTGCCATGTCTGTTAGTCTGTGCCTATTCTGGCATTAAAATCACCCAGAATTACAAGCTTGTCTTTGAGGATGAGGGTCTCCAGGTCTTCATAAAATTTTTCTTTAACCTTATCAGGGTTCATTATGGTGGTAGCATACACATTGATGATGATGGCTTGTTGTTTTTCTGCAAGTGGCAATCACATTGTTATGAGGCTGTCATTCACTTCTTTTGGGAGGCATACAAGTTTTTTGACTAACACTTTTGATTTTGAAGCCTACACCAAATTCATGGTACTCCCCATCATTGTGCCCTCTCTAGAAAAATGTGTATCTAGCTCCAACTTCAGTAAGCTGGCCTTCATTTGCCAACCTTGTTTCACTCAGGGTTGCTATTGGGATGCAATACTGGCTGATTTGTTTTTCAATAAGAGCTGCTTGTCTTTCAGGTCTACTGGATTTCATACTGTCCATGAATGTGCACACATGCTACATACCAATGATCAATGGAATCATCTTTGCAAAAGTTTTTGTACATTTTTGTGTATATGTGTTTTCACTATAGGGCAAGAACCCTGCCTGCTTCGATAATCAGGCCAGGGTTAGGTTAGGTAAAGCAGACAATTTTTAGGGGACTCTTTCTCTCCTTCCTCACTCTAGGAGGTAAGAAATGTGTTTCTTAAACAGGGATGCTTAGGCACCCAAGAGAATCCCATTAACTGCTTCAGTACAATGAGACAATGACTCTATGGCTTGGACTACCTGTGTGCTGGGTTGTGACAATTCCCATTACATTTGCACCTACTGGTTCATTACTTTCCCATTGCCATAGGACTTTGAAGTAGGTAAAAATGGTAAAATGGTATGGGTGATGTCTTTTGACTCACACATTAATTGAATTTGAGTGTGGCAGAGTTGTTCAAAGTTGTGGGACTCACTTTCTCCCAGAGTCATCTAAGTTCACTGGCAAGACAAAAGTCAAGATGATGGGCAATGACTCAGGATACAGTGGATGATTTTTGCATCTTCAAAATCTAACCAAGCCCTAAGCTCTCCACAGTGCCTGCTTCTAATGTATTCATCATCCATTGGAACAAATTGTTCACATCCACCCATTCTATTGGAGGAAGTCTTCATTTTCACATAGTTGAGGAGGACACCCCACAGACTCACTCATGGGTTTGAGGTACTTCGGTTACCATCAACCTGGTTTAGCCTGCCAAAATAGTTTACCAGGGTGTGGCCCTGTGCATGCTACAGGTTGACAGGTAGACATCAAATGTTAAAAGAAGCCCTGAAAAGGGCTCAGCACTCTTTATACCAGAGGTACTAATTCTCCCTGAACACTCATATACTCTTAAAAAGTCAGCAGAATTTCAACTAGAAAGTCATGACAACCCTTTCTCAATACTCCTAATTATTAGTTTTCTTCTCCCCCTCAATCAAATGTATTTAATTTGCATGAAGATTCTGGTTAATTATCTGTGTAATGGCATTTCCTTATCCCCAATAGAATGTAATCTCTGTGAGGGCATGGGGTGACTTTCATTTCCATCTTTATATCATCTCTATAGTGTTTTCCATGTAGTAGGCATTTAATTAGTACTCTTTGCATTTTATTGAAGGTGAACACTGTTTAGTGTATAGATTCTGTGACTGACCTCCATAAAACTAATGTTTTGGTGGCCCAGATGTTTATTTCTACTTCATAGAAAGGATTTAAAAGCTATTATACTCTTAGATTTTTAAAAATTTATTTATTTATTTGAAGTTTTCAACATTCATTTCCACAAGATTTTGAGTTCCGAATTTTCTCCCCATATCTCCCCTCCCCAGTCCAAAACACCATGCATTCTGATTAACCCTTCCCCCAATCTGCCCTCTCTTCTCTCACACCCCTACCTTTCCTTATTCCCATCTTCTCTTTTCTTGTAGGGCAAGATAGATTTCTGTACCCCATTACCTGTATTTTTAATTTCCCAGTTGCATGCAAAAACAGTTCTCAATACTCATTCCTTAAATTTTGAGTTCCAACATCTCTCTCTTCCTCCCTTCCCACCCATCCCCACTGAGAAGGTAAGCTGAATTATATAGGCTATATATGTGTAATTTTGCAAAAGATTTCCATAACAGTCGTGTTGTGTAAGACTAACTATATTTACCTCCACCTTATTTTGCCCCTATTTATTCTATTCTCTCTTTAGACATTGTCCCTCCCCAAAAGTGTTTACTTCTAATTACTCCCTCCTCCCATTTGCCCTCCCTTCTATCATCCCCCCATCCCACTTATCCCCTTCTCCCCTACTTTCCTGTAGTGTAAGATATTCATACCAATTGAGTGTGCATGTTATTCCCTCTTTAAGCCAAATGTGATGAGAGTAAGCTCATCTTCCCCCTTTTCCCCTCCAGTGAAAAAGCTTTTTCTTGCTTGTTGTATGAGAGATAATTCGTCTCATTCCATTTCTCCCTTTCTTCTCCCAATATATTCCTCTCTCACTCCTTAATTTTATTTTTTTAGGTATCATCCCTTCCTATTCAATTCACCCTGTGCCCTCTGTCTCTGTCTCTCTGTTTGTCTCTCTCTCTCTCTATGTGTGTGTGTGTGTGTATGTGTGTGTGTGTGTGTGTGTATGTATGTATGTATGTATAATCCCTCTAACTACCCAAATACTGAGAAAAGTTTCAAGAGGTACAAATATTATCTTTCCATGTAGGAATGTAAACAGTTCAACTTTAGTAAGTCCCTTATAATTTTTTTTCCTGTTTACCTTTTCATGCTTCTCTTGATTTTTGTGTTTTAAAGTCAAATTTTCTATTCAGCTCTGGTCTTTTCATCAAGAATACTTGAAAGTACTCTATTTCATTGAATGACCATTTTTTTCCCCTGAAGTATTATACTCAATTTTGCTAGTTAGGAGATTCTTGGTTTTATTCCCAGTTCCTTTAACTTCTGGAATATCATATTCCAAACCCTTCGATTCCTTAATGTGGAAGTTGCTAGATCTTGTGTTATACTCATTGTATTTCCACAATATGACACTTGAATTTTGTCTTTCTGGCTTCTTGCAATATTTTTTCCTTGACCTGGGAACTCTGAAATTTGGCTACAATATTCCTAGGAGTTTTTCTTTTTGGATCTCTTTCAGGAGGTGATCAGTGAATTCTTTCAATATTTATTTTGTTCTCTGATTCTAGAATATCAGGGCAGTTTTCCATGATAACTTCATGAAAGATGATGTCCAGTCTCTCTTTTTTTTTGATCATGGCTTTCAGGTAGTCCCATAATTTTTAAATTGTCTCTCCTGGATCTATTTTACAGGTCAGTTTTTTTCCCATGAGATATTTCACATTATCTTCTATTTTTTTTTCATTTTTTTGGTATTGTTTTTTAATTTCCTGGTCTCTCATAAAGTCATTAGCTTCCATCTGTTCCATTCTAATTTTGAGAGAACTATTTTCTTCAGTGAGCTTTTGAACCTCCTTTTCCATTTGGCTAATTCTGCTTTTTAAAGCATTCTTCTCCTCATTGGATTTTTGGGCTTCTTTTGCCATTTGAGTTAGTCTATTTTTAAAAGTGTTATTTTCTTCAGCAATTTTTGGGGTCTCCTTTAGCAAATTATCAACTCACATTTCACAGTTTTCTTGCATCACTCTCATTTCTCTTCCCATTTTTTCCTCCACCTCTCTTACTTGATTTTCACAATCCTTTTTGAGCTCTTTCATGGCCTGAGACCATTGCATATTTATTTTGAAAGTCTTGGTTGCAGAAGGCTTGACTTTTATGTCTTCCTCTGATGGAATGCATTGTTCTTCCTCATCTGAAAGGATGGGAGAAAATACCTGTTCACCAAGAAAGTAATCCTCTGGAGTTTTATTTTTTTTTCCTTTTTTTCTTTTTGGCATTTTCCCAGCCTTGAAAACTTGACTTTTGAGTCCTTTGTCAAGAGGAGGATATGCTCTGGGGACCTCTATATTCTCAGTTCCTCCAAAGTGGCACAATCAAGGAAGAGGGATTTACTCCTCTCCTGACCTGTGCTGTGGTCTGGGAGCTTTTCTGCTCAGGATCTGGGAGTAGGATTCCCTCTCCAGAGCCTCCACCAGTGTCCCCAGCCAGTGCTCCTCCTCACCCCAGGACCACCACTCAGGGCTGAGACCCAAATCAGCAGCTTGATTTTTGCAGGGTCTTTAGACTGAGAACTCCAAAAATAGATGCTTCTGCTGCTGCCACCTCCTGGGGTTGGGGTTGTGGGAGGACCCTGTCCCTCCTCATCCAGGTGAAAGAACTTTGTCGCTGAACTTTGAAGCTGTCTTTGGTGTTTGTGGGTTGAGGAATCTGGGAAGCACAGTTACTGCCAGTGTCACCCTGAAGCCTGCTGCAGTCTTGTCTGAGTCATGCCACATGGCTAAGGCTGGGCTGTATGCTGCTCTGAGCCTGATGTGATAGACCTTTTCTGTTAGCCTTTCAGGCTCCCTTAGGCTGGAAATCTTTTTCACTCTGTTGCTTTGTGTTTTCTGCTGCTGTAGAATTTGTTTAGAGTCATTTTTTACAGATAGTTTTTGAGCTGTGGGAGGAGAGCTTCTATAGGTTGTCCTTCTACTCTGCCATCTTGGCTCTGCCCCTCTCTCTAGTCTTCCATTAACAAATTACCAGAGTCCAAATTATTTTTCTCAAGTAGTCTTCCTGCATGTATATGTTTACATTTGTATGACTTTATGTATCACTTTCTCTAGACACATTTCTATAAATATGTATCTCTATATATTTATCTATTGATATATATGTCAACTAGGTGGTGCAGTGGATAGAGCACCAGTGCAGAAGTCAGGAGGACATGAGTTCAAATCTCACCTCAGAGAGTTGACACTCTCTAACTGTGTGACCTTGGGCAAGTCACTTAACCCCAATTGCTTCATCCTGGGTCATCTGCAATCATCCTGATGAATATCTGATCACTGAATTCAGATGACTCTGAAGGAGAAGTGAGGCTGGTGACCTTCCTAGCCCTCTCTTACTCAAAACAAAGTCAAGTACAAGTCATGTCATCATTTCTCTGATGGCCTGGTCTTCTTTGGCAGTGAAGGACAAACACACATACATCTATATATATCCATGTCTATAGAGACACATACACATATATACACACTCACATATAAAGATATATTTATAGCCATAGAGAAACATAAATTTATTTCTATATAGAGATATGTATATACAGATATACAGCCACATATACATGTATACACATATGTTTGTGATGGCCCCCTTCATAAAATTAGAGTCTTGACTAAAGGAATAAAATGGAAAGATTTTTATACATCTTTCTTGAGAAAGGAAACTCTCACCTGCACTCAAGATAGCAATGGCTGAGGACAGGGAAGGGTGTGCCCTGCACAGCAGTGTTTATAGACCTTGACCATAATACCCCAACCCTAACCCCCTTCCTCTTAGACCATTGAGGATACAATCTATCCATGGAAAATCTGCCCCAGCAACAAGGAATAAGTATAGAAGAACAATTTTTGGCAAAGGAGGGTAAAGGAGTCTGGGAAAGGAGGTAAGGGAGTAAGCAATGGCAGTCTGAGAGTAAGCAAAAGCAGTCTCTGTCAAGAACATCATGTAGTACAAAAAGAATTTTAAGAAAAACAGAATCTCTGCTGTTTGGTTTCACAGTTTCTCAGGGTTGGGTGAGACAAATGGGACTGATGTAAGGGGCCCCTGAGGGGTCTTCACTAAATATACCTGTTCCATTCACATATAAGCCTATAGGCTTATATATTATGATTGTATGTCTACAAAAATTTGTGTATATTTGCATCTATGTATACATAGATGCAAAATAGATGCAAATATGTACATATTTGACTGGACCTCTGATTTCATTAGAATCTGAAAGTTCCATTGAAGAATTTCCTCTACCAATGCAGAATATTACCTTCTGTGTAATTTACAGTCTTAGAGAATTACCTGGGCACTGAGAGATTAGTTATTTGCTTAAGTAGGGTAGCAGAAAGTTTTTCTGACTCCAAGATCAACTCTCTGTCTACCACAAAACCATGCTGCATCTCATGAATCTATAACATATAATTTATGTATAATGATATGATTCATATATAATGATATGAATGTACACATTTACATCAAGATATAAAATTACTTTATGGGTTTAATTTTCACATTTAATGCTTGACTATTAAACACTTTATTATACTGGAGGAGAATATATTATATTTGAATATACAGTGGATTTTTATGTATAAATATATATTCTCCTCTGATATAATAATCAAAGGTTTAATGATTAATCATTGTATGTGAAACTTATGACCACAATTCAATTGAAGTCAGTTTGAATGAAGGTATGGGAAACCTTGGTAAACATTGATAAACCATCACATGGATATCGGATTCTTGGCAGCTTTGGGAACATTTAATGCTTACCATAAATATCATGTTTCTTAAAGAAATGGTGTTCCATGTAGCCATTCTCATTTTTGTCAAAATAAGAGGAAAACTTCTTTTTTTGAAGTATGACATTCTTCCCGTTAGTTCTCAGATACAGGCTTAGTACAAAAGGGTTTTCTCTACAAGTTTCTGTCTATCTTATTTTTATTTCCAGCTGTTATGATTCCCCTAAAATCAACTACTTCTGGTGGATTCTGTTAATAGGTAATAAGACCAGTGATTTAAATCCTTGATTACTCTCTTTAAGCTTTCAGACTGCTCTAACACACTCATAGTGAGAATAATGGTTCAAATGGCAAGTCAATGGGAGGAAATGGTAATTTTACAGATTAATGCATATTGAGCTTCTTAGATTTACATTAGCTTTTGCAATAATAAAAAAGTACTAATAGTAGAAGAAATATTTATGGTCATCTCAAATGCATAACTGCTCTGTAGGGATATTTGAAGCCTGCATGGGGTTTATAAGCCCTTACTTTGTTGAAACAAAGTTTTTCCAATACTGGGAAGTGATTTATATTCTCATGCTTTTATTGTGTTCGATAGCTCTCGGTACTATACTTTTTCTTTTGTAGGACTAACTAACTAGAGTTAGCTCTGAGGGAAGTATTTATAACAGATGAATACAAATTATCTAAGACCCACAAGCCAAAGGTCTACAAGACATAAGGGTTGGTTCAAAGTAACTTCCAGAATCCCAGAATGTGAGATTTGGAAAGGACTTCAGTAGCAATTTATTCTAACATATAGACAAAAGGAAAATCTACTATGATATACCTGAAAAGTCATGGTCTAGCTCCTGCTTGAAGGTTTCACTGTGGGAGGGGGAGAGCCCACTGCTTTCCATTTGAGACAGCACTAATTGTTAAGAATTTATACTTTACATCAAACCTAATTTTGCCATTTTGCAGCCAACTTCTGCCTATTGCTGCTGGTTCTACCCTCTCGAGTCAAACAGAATAAGTTTAGTCACTTTTCTGAATGGCAGCTTTTCAAACAATTGAATACAGCTACAGTATTCTCCTTGAGTTTTCTTTATGCAGGCTAAACATCCCTAAATCTTGCAAGTAATGCTTATATGACACTTTTAAAATGATATCATTTCTGATTTGGTTCATTTTATTTTTATAAAAAGGCAGAAACAAAAAAAACCCCTATAATTTATGATGGTTGAAGTATACTGTACTTCATATTATACATGACTTTCTCATTGAAACATTTAATTTGCCTACATAGACCTGATAAAAAAACTTTTAGGCTAGTAGCTGGGAAACTGTGAAATCTAGCATTGTTTGATGATTATGGGTTAAATGTATATTGCCTAATTGTAATTTGGCCTCCTGAAGATAGAGATGCTAATTCAGACAAGGGATCCTTCTTTGAAGCAGTGGGTTGATCAAGATCAGACCTCTGAATGTGTCAGAACAGATATCATATTTAGTTTTAGGAAGACACCTCAGAGCCAGGATCAGGAGAAACCTCTGTCAGATGTAGAATAGTCTTCAAAACCCACACTGCAACTTGTTTCTTGGGTAAGTTCATTGGAGGAAGGGAAAAAATGTCACTTGAAATTGATAGCTGAGCTGAGCAGAGATAAGCTTAAGGCTCAGAAAAGAGGTGAGCTGGAATGGAATAGAACTGAAATGAGAACTGGGAACTCAGAGAAAACCTCTAGTCAAGTCTGAGAATAAATCTCAGAGCTTGTATTGCCACTAGCTACCTGAGAGGTGAAAATCTCAGCAAACCTAGGAAAATTCTGCATATCTTAGGTTTACTGTTTGTGTTTTGTTGAAAGAGCTTTATACTACTTTGGTCAAGAAAGAGAGCGTCAACAGAGAAGTCATGAACAGCAATAGAGCTGAGAATCTAGAAAAGAAATGGCCTTACCTGCCAGTGAATTTTTTGTACAAATAATTTCCCTCCTCCCTGAAACATTAAGCAATCTGATATAAATTATACATGTGCAATTATATCCACCTATTAGTCATTTTGTGGAGGAAAACTTGAACTAAAACTAGTGAAAAATAGTATGCTTCATTCTGTCTTCAGATTCTATCAGTTATTTCTCAGGAGATAGAATTTCTCATCATGAAGATTGTCTTAGGTCATTGTTTTGCAGAAAAGAGTTAAGTCATTTACTTGTTTATTATGCAATATTGTTTTTCTATGTACAGTGTTCTGTTTCTGTTAACTTCATTCTGCATCAGTTCATGTAAGTCTTTCCTGCTTTTTCTGCAATCATTCCACTCATCATTTTTATAGCAAAATACTATTCCACAACAATCATATATTACAACTTGTTCAGCCATTACCTAATTGATGGGCATCCCTTCAGTTTCCAGTTCATAGCCACAACAAAAAGAGTTGCTATAAATACCCTTGTACACAAAGGGTACACAAAGTACCCTTGTACACTTTCCCTCTTTTTTTAAAATCTCTTTGGGTTACAGACCTAGTAGTGGTATTGCTGGATCCAAGGGTATGCACAGTTTTATAGTCTTTGGACATATTTCCAAATTGCTCTCCAGAATGGTTAGATCAGTTCACAACTTCACCAACACTGCATTAGTCTCCCAATTTTCCTGCATCCCCTTCAACATTTGTTATTTTTTCTTTTCTGTTATATTAGCCAATCTGATAGGTGTGAGCACTTTCTTAAACTGATCTTCACTATACCACCCACTCAACCTATTCTATATCTCTTCTCAATTTTATAGCAAATTCTTAGAAATAGGAAGAAAGGAAACAAAAATTTATTAAGTGCATTTTATGTGCTTGTGCTAAGCACTTTATGAATATCTCATTTGCTTCTCATAACAATCCTGGGAGTAAATGCTAATATTATCCCCATTTTACTGGATCATCAACTGCCTTTCTGGCTCTTTGTACTTGTTGCCTCCAATTTTTTATATATCTCATCTAACTCACCTTTTAATTCCTGCAATCAATTTCATTACCTCATCACTCAACAAAAACTGCTCTCTCAAAAGTTGCCAGCTATCTCTTAATTGCCAAATCTCACAGCCTTTTCTTAGAACTGATCCCTCTTGATTCCTCTGCAATATTTGCCATTGGTGGCCTTGGGTAGTTTCTTCTCCCTGGGTTTCAAAGACATTGTTCTCTTGTTTCTTTTTCTACATGTTTAACTCTTTCTTTCTAGTTACTGCTTTTTAATCTTCTTTGATGGATCATTAACCATATCCTACTCCTTATCTGTGGGTATAAATCATGGCACTGTCCTGAGCCATCTTTTCTTTTTTTTTTTTCTTACTACACTTTCTTTTAGTGATCTCATTAGCCCCTTTGGTTTTAGTTATCATCTCTATATAGAAGTCTCCCAGATTTATCTATACAGTGCTAGTTTCTCCCCTTAACTTTAGCCCTGATGGCTCAGTGAATGCAAATAATAATTGATTCTCTTTCAGCAAGCAACCCAGATGATCTTTCCCTACCAGTTTGATTTTTTTTTATTAAAGGGGTGATTCCTTGATTCATTTCTTAATCACTCAATGGGTGTTGCCTCAGTCAAAGTGAGAATTGAGAAAGACCTTAGCTTCAAAAGATCAAGGTCTCCTACTGCATCCTGGTCCATATCAAATTTCCTAATCTCTATCTGACCACTGGAGCCAGGTGTCTCTTGAGGAGAAAGCAAGATTGCTGACTTTACACAGCCCTCCCTCACTCAAATCTAATTCAATTGACAGTCATGGTATCATCTGTCTGAATGTAGGACAAATAATTTCTAAGTCTTTTACCACTAAATTGTCCATTGGATATTTTCAATTGAATATCCTACAGACATCTTAAATTTAACTTATCAAAACAAAACTTATTCTGTTTCCCCTCAAATTCATCTTTTTTCCCTAACTTCCTTATTTCTGACAAGGCTGACACCATCTTTCAAATCACCTAGATTTTCAGTGTCTGAGTCATTCTCAACTATTTACTCTCCCTTATCCCACATATTCCTTCAGTTGCCAAGTCTTATTGATCATATTTCCACAATAACTCATACTTATCTTCTCTCCATCTATAGAACTACTTCCTTATCTTGATTATTATTATAACCTTCCAATTATTTTTCTTGCTTACAGTCTCTTCTGCAATCCATTCTGCACATAATTGATACTCATAAAGCACAGTTCTAACCTGTATATTGTTATTGGTGCCCAAACATCTCCAGTGGCTCCATATTGTCTCTAAGATCAAATTCAAACTCATTTGTTTGCATTAAAATCCATCACAATCCAGGTCCAACCTCTTTCCCACGTTATTTTATAATATTCTCTTCTATGTTATCTATTGTACATCCAAACTTCTCTACTTGTTTATAGAATGTTCCTTCTACCATGATTAGAATGTTTTCCCTATTCATCTTTATACCTTAGAATTCCTAACCCCTTTCAAGCCTCACCTACAGCCCTCCCTCTTACTTCAGGGCTTTTCTGATCCTGTCAGCTACTGACTTTCACTATATAAACTCCATGAAATTTTCTTGTGCATACATTTGTTTGAAGACAGAATATAAGCTCCTTGAGGGACAAAGATTATTTTCATTATAGCCATAGTGAGTTATCTATAATAGACACCTAATAAATACTTGTCCATAATTGATTGCTTCAGAATGAACACTATCGTGACTGCTACTGTTACTGCTACTGCAACTTATGACGATGATTGATAAAAGATTTGAGGCAAATCTTAATCTCAGTCAAGTGACTGGAAGGTGGAAGAACATGATTCAGAAATTGAAAGGACAAGCCAATGGGTAAATTCCTTCACCTCTCTTTGCTTCCATTCCTCATCTGAAGTATATGTGACTTAGACTAGAGGGCTATGGAGATCCTTTTAGGCTCTAATCATTCCTCAGGAATAGTCTGATGAGCTAGGAAAAGGAACCACCGCATATGAACTTATGGGAAGAGCCAGATTGACTGGAACTAATTGATTTGGTCCAGTGCTCAATTTTATCTACTAATATTAAATATAGGTTAGAAAAGCAATGGTTTTTCTTCTACATGTAATATTCTGCCATATGGTTAACCTTTAATAAACTGGCAGTTAGATCTAGGAATCTTAGCTGGAAACCTACTGATTGGTCCATAAAATTTGACTTGCATTGTTTCTGACCTGAGCTAGTTTGTATCTTCTAAAGAAATCTGCTATCCTTTCGTTCCTGAGGCTCACCTAATTGGTACCAGATGTTTTGGGACACCTAATTGGCTTAGCCCACTGTGGTTTAGAATGCCTGAGTTCGAGGAATCTGCTATTCTCCAAGGTAGCTGAGGTTATAGACATATATCACCATGCATGGCAAAACGGTCTAGAATCTTAGAAGTATTGACAAAAGAGCTGGAATTAAAGGAGATATACGTAGTGTCACTAGATCAGACTATATTATAAAACAATAATCATCAAAAACTATTTCCGTTTAAAAATAGAAAAGTAGATAAATGCAACAAACTGGATACACAGGACCCATTAGCAATCAAATATAGCTATTCTGAAAACCTTTATTTTATTGTGTAAAGCCTTCAAAGGAAAAAAAATAAAACTATTAGAATTCAATGTTAGTTTTTACTAATGTGAATTTTAGCTATCAAAGAGCATAAAATTAGAATAAGAAACTTTAATGCTGATTTTGAGTAGCATTTTACATGCCCTATTTAATCTTTAGAATCACATTTAGTCCTTTCATTGTACAACTTAGTTTAGAAATATCCATTGCTTCTCATTGATACTTAAATTTTTCATCTTTTATATTATGTAAAGTTAAGAGGAAATATGTTTATTTTATTTTGTTTTATTTATCTTCATCCTGGTTCATTATACTTACAATCATTAGAAATAATATTGCTATTGCAAATGTTGGATTTCTAAACACAGTGAACCGAGAAATTTTCTAGTAAAAGCTGTATATAACTGAAATAATTTTTAAGATGATCACATTTACAATTTCTATCCATAAATGAATTTGACTTAATCTCAGATCATCAGGGGATCCAGTTAACCAGAACATCCTTATTTCTCAGCTGGGAAAACTAGGTTTTTTTTTTTTGTTGTTGTTTTGTTTTTTGTATCATAGAATGTTGTTTTCTTTTTCTTCTTTCTTTTTTATCTAAACATATGATTTCATCCATATAGGGAGCTGCTAGATAAGAAAACTCCCCATACTAACACAAATCAGGGGCAATTCTTTTGGAACTTGTAATCTTAGAAAATCATCTGGGTCTCTGAGAAATTAAATATCTTGTCCAGAGTAACATAGCTGCTGTTAGATTCAAGTCTTGAACCCAGTCAGGTCTTCTCCGTCCACTTGGCCAAATTTCTACCCACTATTTCATATTGCTTCCTTCTTTTTGTTTTCTCTTGCAGAACACATTTATAAATAGTGAAGGAAACTACATATTATAGCAGAATTGCATGTGTTTTATTTTTTTACAGATAAGGCAAAATAATATAATGGAAAGCAAAGTTGTAACTAGGGCAGGATAATTGGGATATTTCTCCGAGGTTCTGAATTTGGAGGTTTTATAAAGTACTTCCATCAGCAGAAATAGGAACAAAAGATCCTTCAACCAAATTATTAATGATCATTAGTTAAACTAGGGAGCTGCCAGGTGGTAGATGATGATGATCTCTCTCCCCCTAGCTGGCATTTGTAGAATCATTGTTTTGTGTAGGTCTGTATTTTCATTAATATCGGCAAATCTCTAGGGTGCAAAATCCCTTAGCTAATGCAAATTAATAACTATCCTTTCTGGTTACCTTTTATATCATTACACATTTGCTTGGGCCATTGACAAGTTACATCACATAATATATGTGAAAGGCAAGAATTGAACTCAGGTCTTTCTGACTTTAAGGCTAGAATGCTGCTCATAATTCACATAAAAATCATGGAAATTTAGAATTGGAAAAGACATCTTAATGTATCTCATGTCTAAAAAAGAATCCCCACCTTAATACACTCAATAGGCAGTCATCCAGTGAAAATTCATTGAGATGAAGTGTCTTGTACGAGAAAAACAACAAAAAAGGAAGGAAACAAACATTTGTCAAGTGTTTCTTATACACCAGGCACTAGAGGCTAGGTACTAGAGAAACAAATATAAAGGAAGACAGTTCCTTCCCTCAAAGAGCTTATGTTCTAGTGGAAGAAGAGAACATGAAAAAGTTAGGAGGGATGAAATGGGGAGACAAAGAGTAACCGGTATGAGGCTACAAGGAACAAGAGAGTAAGGAAGGAGCAAACTTTGATTTAGCACTTACTATCTATCTGCTGGGCACTGTTTTACAACTATTAACTGTATTTGCTGGAAGGGGAATGAAGGCGAATAAGCCTGAACCTCCTCCACAAAATAGAAGCCCGCTGAAGAATTCATCAATAGGAGAAAGTGGCACCAACCTTATGGAAGGGTAATCCTTGATGAGTAGGCTTCGGGGCGGGGAGGTAGGGAGGCTGCTCCACACCCAAGGTACTCCAACATTGACCATCGGTAAAGGGGACGTGATTTTGTAGTCCAGAGCAAATCAGGAACAAGTCTGAGTAAGAAGAGTCAGGAAGGAGGCCAGTGTCACTGGACTTCAGAGTACATGAGGTAGCGAGTTGTAAGAAAACTTGGATAAGTAGTGGGAAATGGATTTTGAATGGCTTTGAATGCTAAACAGAGGATTTTATACTTGATTCTGGAGTAATAGGGAATCACTGGAGTTGATTACAGAGGGAGTTGGTATTTTTAGACCTGCTTTTAGGAAGATCAATTTGACTGCTGAGTAGAGGATAGGCTAGAATGGAGACAGATTTGAGGCAGGTAGATCAAATAGGCAAGCTTTTGCAATGTTCCAGGCTGAAGATGATGAGGGTATACACTCTGATAGCAGTGTTAGGGGAGATAGGAACATATATATATATGAGAGGTGTTTGCAAGGTAGAACTGGTGGGTATTGACAATAAATTGGAAATGGGGGAGGTAGGGAGATTGAACTGAGGATGAAATCCAGATTTTCAGCCTGGATGGTTGAGAGGAGAGTGATGCCCTGTACAAAAACAGGAAAATTAGTAAGAGGGAAGGGATTGAGGGTAGATGCAGAGATAATTAATTCAGTTTGGAACATATTGAATTAAGATGTCTACAGGACATATAGTTTGAGATATCTAAAAGGAAGTTGGAGATGTGAGACTGAAAGTTGAGAGATTAGGACTGGATAAATGGACCTGGGAATTTTAATTTAATTAAATAATTAATTAAAATAATCAAATTACTATTTGATAATCAAATAATTAAATTAATAATTAAAATTAATAATTATATCCTTGAGAGCTGATGAGATTATCACGTTAAATAGTATAAAGAAGAGAAGAGGACTGAGAGAGAGAGATTCTGGGAAGAACCACCATTAGTGGATATGACCTGGAGCAAGATCCAGAAAAGAAAATTATTATCTTTTCTATAAACAGATTACTTAGCATCTCCCACTCTGGTGCTCAACTAAGCCATGACTTTTTAGAAGTTTCTCCCCCTCCTTATATACTTTTTTTTCTGGATCTGTAATTTCATCAGAGTAAAGCTTTTCATTGGGATTTCAATAGTCTTCTCCCTTCCTCAAATCTCTCTCTACTCTAATTCATCTTCTACTTAGCTACCAAAGTGATTTTCCTACAACATTAGTCTGACCATGTTACCCCTTTACTCCTAATCAATGATTTCCAGGGTCTCCTTACTGTCTCCAGAATAAAACATAAAATTATCTGAATGTCATGTAAAGCCCTTTACCATCTGACCCCTTTCTTTATTGCCTTGTTACTATGTTCCATATAAACTCTGCATGTCCTTATCCCAATTCCCATTCCCTGAAATTAAGGTCCTAGAGAGTGGCTACATTTTTAAATTCAAGATTCCAGGGATAATGCCAAGGGATTGGAGTACATCTAATGATATTGACTAAAGTTCCCATTCCTGTCTGTTCTAATATTAATCAACAGTTAATACTTTCTCAAAATTAGCAATACAAGTGATCAGTGTCTCATCATCAGTTTAGATAGTTGATATCGTTACAATAGATCAATATTCCTTCTACTATCTCAATCCTTAGGGAAACACTTAAAGTGATTATTACAAAACATTTGCCCCACCAAGATAATATCTGAAAGTGACATTGCAGATAGATGGAGTTGTTTCCTTGCCTGAAGAACATGACTTCTCAGCTACCTGGTTCATTCACTACTAAGTTGGGTCCTATAGGTTGCTCCTCTGGGCAGCGCTGATGCCTTACCTGCCTCAGGTGTAGCAGCTACAGCTGCTTTGGTCATGGACTTCTGTCATTGGAGTTTTGGTAGCTTCTTTGACCTGTCGAACCTCACAGAGTCATTCTTTCTCTAATACTTTTTTTACCAAAGAGCAGCAAACACTAGACATAACAGAAAGAGAAGCAACATAGCCATCATATGGCTTCAATGCTACATGATGATGACCAGGTTGGGGAAAGGCTTTCCCTAACTGAGAGTTCCAGTATTTCTTCCTCCTCACTTGAACTTCCAGGGTGGGAGAACAATTATTTGGTAGGGTAGTGACTTTTGCATGCACTTTCAATAGAAATTTGGAACTATCCTAGTTCATAATTTGAAATGATCCAGGCAAGCATTGGGTTGAAGTGTACCTTTGTTTAGCCAGAGGTTGGGAACCTGCAACCTCAAGGCCACATGTGGCCCTCTAGGTCCTCAACTGTGGTTCTTTGACTACCTACATATATATGCACACACATATATACATATATATGCTCATATATGTATATGTATGCATATGTGTATGTGAATATATATATATGTGTACATAGCTTCACACAATCACTTATATGTTCTCTCTCCAAGCTCTTTGAAGGCAAAGACTATAGTTTTGCATTTCATAGAATTCCTAGCACTCAGCACACGGTTCCCCTATGTTTTGTTTCTACAGCTAGATTGTAAACTCTTTGAGGATAAGGGCCATATATCCCAATGTACTTACTCCTGTTCTCCACATAAACATTCTATAGATTGATCAGTTGACATATTAACACATATGCAGTCTCGTTAATACAGCAAACATAGAAAAACATCAGAAATTTGGAACTATTCTAGTTCATAACTTGAAACAATCTAGGTAAGAATTGGACTGAAGTGTGCCTTTGCTTAGCCAGAGATGGGAAACCTGAAATCTCAAGGTCACATGTGGCCTTCTAGGTCCTCAGTTGCAGCCCTTTGACTGAAATCCAAACTTCACAGAACAAATCCCCTTAAAGAAAGGATTTGTCCTGTAAAACTTGAACTTAGTCAAAAGGTTGCACCCAAGGACTTAGAAAGCCACATATGATCTTGAGGCTCTAGATTCCCCACCCGTGACTTAGATAATACTTTTAAACAAGCTAGCATAATTAATTTATCATGTACACAAGTAGGATGAATGTTTAACACAGGAAAGAAATTTTTTTTCTAACATCAGAACTTATTAATTACATGAATTAAAAAGCTTTTAAAAGTGATTACTAGCTACCAAACACTACTATGTTCTAGGTATAAAAATAGAAAAAAATGGAGCTGGTCACTCCTAAAGTCATCACAATCAATCAACATTTGTTAAGTGCCTACTGTGTGATAGTCATTGTGATAAGGGCTGGGAAGAGATGTGTGTGTATTCGTCCTTCCTTGCTGAAGAAGACTATGTCTTTCCAGAAATAATGACATGACTTGCACTTGACTTTGTTTTGAGGGAGGGAGGGCTGTGCAGGTCACCAGCCTCACATCTCCAGAGCCATCTGAATCCAGTGACCAGATATTCATCAGGATGACTGCAGATGACCCAGGCTGAGGCAACTGGGGTTAAGGGATTTGTCCAAGGTCATATAGCTAGTGAGTGTCAAGTGTCTGAGGTGAGATTTGAACTTCTGACTCCTGCACTGGTGTTCTATCCACTGTACCACCTCACTGCCCCTGGGAGGGGATAACAAATAAAAGAAAGCTTAGGTTCAGGGAAGATGGCAAAGCCTAGAAGTAGTGAGATTATAGAGGTGTGGTGAATAAAAAGGTCCTGTTGCCCTTGGATTACACAAATATGCCACAAGACAGTGTTCTGGAACTTGAGAACTTTGAAGCAGGTCAGATAATAATCCCTGCTAGAATGGTATCTCATCTTGAGGAATATTGTCATTGACCTCCATCTCATCTAAGCTGTGTGAGCAGTCAAGTAGCCTGTGCGAAGGAAAGTAAAGGGGAGCAGGGAGAAATCTTCTTGTGATGGTCTTTTCCATCTTTACCTTGTTGCCCTCCACCACCATCAATTACCCCTACCCCACCCCCAGAACCATGCCTTTTGGGATATTGGGCTAAAGGAGGGGAAGCAGGGGGAGGAAAGGAGGGAAGTACACTTCTAGCAAAGTTAGGTCTTCCTGCCTCCTTCTCTGTCCTAAAATGGGTTCCTATGCATTTCTCCAACGCAGAGTTTAATTGATTAAATTAAATGTGTTAGTTTCCTTAGTCATTTTTGGAACTTGATAGTAATAAAATTATATTTTTAAAAGTATATTATAATTTAATTTTTTAAAGGTTTTAACTGGTCTTCCTGGTTATTAGTTTGACCTGCTGGAGATTCATTCATGATCAGCAAATTTTCTATTCAAATACCATCAAATGACTTATTTTTGGGAGTATGTGGAACTTTTTAATGATTAGCTTCACTCTATTTTTGCTTCTTTCAGTTAACAAACCAATTACCAACTATTTATTTGGATTTATTTTCTTGTATTTAACTATTCCACCCAAGAAAATCAGGACAATTCAATGGAAAGAGTACTTGATTTGGAATCAAAAGATCTGGATATCTATCCTGTCTTTGCCACTTACCAAGAGGCTATTCTTCTTTAGGGAGGCAGCATAAAGTGAGAATAGGATTTAGAATCAGGAAGACATAGGATTGAATTGTATCTCAGACATTTATTAGTTGTATGATCCTGGCTAAATCTCTTAATCTCTCTTAACCCTGGGGCCTGATCTAAAAAAAGGAAATAACAGAGGCAACTACCTCATTACGTTTATAATGTATGTGAAATTCTTTCCAAATTTAAAAGCACTATATAGGATGATGGATCTAGAGATAGAAGTATCTGAGATAATCTAATCTGATTGTCCTTTTATAGATGGGGAAACTGAGGCTCAAGGTACTCAAGACCACCCAGGTGGTAAGGATCAATCTTCTGCCTCCAGAGTTAGTCCTATTTCTCATGTATCATGTCACTTTCATATAAATATAAATTTGAAATATTTCTATTACTACCTTTGAGACTTTGGGGAGCTGATTTGACTTCTCTGGGTTTTAGTTTTCTTAGCTATAAAATGAGGAAGTTGAATTAAGATAATCCCTAATGTCTCTTCCAGCTCTAAGATTAAAACCTTATGGTTCCATGTTATACATATCCACATTTAAAATCTGAAAGAGAAATCATACAATTTATTAAAATGAGAACTAGAATTAGAGTAATGGTGAGGTACATTTTTGGTATAACTGCATAATAATAACCATTGACAGTCATTAATGTCTGGCTAATGATAGAAAGGAAACATATGGCAACTTTGAGGAGAAATTAAAAGAAGTAAATTGATACAGGATCATAGGAAAATAAATCATAACAAAAGTTGTGAGGCCCAAAGGCAGACATAAAAAATTCCCTTAGTTATACTTGAAAAGATTGAATGCTACTCTTTCTAGTTCTTTGAGCCACCCATTTCCCCTTCTACCTAGTAGCAGCTTCCTTTAATAACACCTAATTATTGTGATCTCAGACAAAAAAATATAAAGACCTATATATTCATTAATCTATGACTCTGGTTTAATGAGAACTGAGATTTGGGATTTTGCAACTACTAATGAAGTCCTCCCTTCATCAGCTTCGTTATCTCATTGCTAGTTAAACATAACCTTATTAGTATATGCACTTCTGGTCATGTATTAATAGGTCTTGAGAGAGCCATGCCTTAAAACTCCGTTCAATACACCTTTATGTAGATATATTACTTGACCCATAATCAGTAGATTAAATAAATTTAGGCATGAACATCTTAATGTCAGGAAATGAATTTTTTACTCAGTTCCATAATGTGCGACTCTAAATAGTCCAGAACCCCCATTTTCTCTATTTCCATGGCTTTTAGATTAGATTCTATATCAAACCTTTGTGCTACTTAAATCTTCTGTCTTTCTTCACTTAATCTATTGTGAATTGGGGTATTATGTGACCTATGATAATCTTAATGAGGAAAATAAATATTATGGTGTATATTAATCTGAAATTCATCCTTTTCCCCATTTTGTCACACTCCACTTGTAACTCACTAGGCAGTTCCTAAAGGATCATCAGGTAGAAACAAGCTTGGGGTAGACTTGTTTCAAGACTCTCACTTCTATTTAATCAGTAAACAGAAACCAGTTTAGGTGAATTCCTCCCCAGGGGCAAAGCTCCTGTCCTTACTTCTCCTTTTCAAAGGTAGGAGTGATTTGGTCTGCAAGGGGGAGGTGAAGCTGGATAGGAATGTTTTTGTTTTCTAGTCAAGATTATAAAAGACAGTTGATGTTCATCAAATAATTAAGATTCCTAAACTGCCAGAGGACTGTGATCATCTACACCAGAAGGCCAACCCTCCTACCAGTTGGGATTGTCTTGCCTGTGGCAGGGGAGGGCCAAATGATGTATTGCTAAGTTAATCAGAAGGAAGACACACCTAGGTTTAAAAGACCCTGTTGGCTCTCACTTTCGGACTCTAGTCATTGGAAGATGCCATTGAGGCAATTTCTTGTTACTGCTAGTCTAACTAATGAATTGATCATGCTGATTTCCCTGGTATTTTGCTGAGGTGCCAGTGCAACCCATTTTACCAACAGTATTCATGTAACTGTTAATAAAATATCTTGCCCTGGAGAGAACTGTGCCTTGGCATCATTTTTACTCTTTGGATCACAAAATAGATATTTGCCATTAATGCTCAGAATGACTCAGAGAGCATTGTTAACTTGAAAGGAAAGAAAGGCTCAGTCATTGTCCTTTGTACTAGAAGAGGACCAAAATGACATCATGATGTCAAGGTAAAAGTGCGTGTGTCCAACTGTGACAGTTCAGAACAATATAAGCTTGGGAAGCTCTATCACAAGTTAGGCACAAGTAGTCAATTTGAACAATTGGGAAAGAGATGCCTCTAAATTTGTACATTTCACATTTCTTTTGAGCTATGGTATTTCTGCTTTGCTCACAGAGCACAGTGCCTTCTTTGATTCAGGCAGGCCATGCTGGGTGGTCCCATGACAGTGTCTTCCATATGTCACCATCAATACCAAAATTCTTCAGAGAGACCATGACAGTGTAATTGTATTGCTTCTTCTGACTTCTGTGTAAGCACTTGTCTTGTGCGAATTCTCTGTAAAATAGTTTTTTAGGCAAACATACATGTGGCATTTAAACAAGGCCAGCCCATTGGAATTATATTCTCTTAGCAGTTCAGCTCTAGAAATGAACTTAGTATCTGGTACCGTACCTTGCCAAGTGATCTTCAGAATCTTCCCCAGACTATTCAGATGGAAGTGGTTTAATTTTCTGGAAAGGCACTGGTAGATTGTCCATATTTCAGGGGCATACAACAATGAGGTCAGCACAATGGCTCTGTAGACCTTCAGTTTGGTAGTTAACCTAACACTTCTTTCACACTTTCTTTCAGAACTTCCTGAACACTGAGCTAACTATGACAATACTTGCGTCAACCTCATCAGCTTTGATGATGATGTTTTACCTGGATGATGATTTACCTGTAAAGGTAAATGAACTTATCCACAACATTCAAAGTTTCTAAATTTGATGCAGTTGATGGTTCCATTTATGTATGCTGTGGTGCTGGTTGGTAGAGAACCTCCATTTTCTTGGTGTTAATTGTCAGTCTAAAATTAATACAAGTGGCAGAGAATAGAACCATTGTATCTCAGTCTTAGAGGCTACATTGATTGCACAATTATTGTGGAAAAAAAGTCATGCACCAACTCTCCCTCCACTTGAGTCTTGACTTGTAGCATTTTCGAGTGAAATGGTATATGGTCACTGTGGTAGTTGACCTTGATGATGTTTTTGTTTTTGTTAAAGGTATCTGAAGAAATTGCAGAAAATATGCTAAAAAAGCATGGGAACATGCAAATAGCCATGCATCACTCCGCTGATGACTAAGAAAGACTGAGAGCATTGTCCATTATCCGGAACCTATCCAAGCATGCCACCATGAAACTGACATACAAAATTGATGAACTTTTCTGGGAGACCAAATTTTGCAATGATCTTCCACAAGTCCTCAAAATTGATAATATCAAAGTTCTTGGTCACATTGACAATTATTCTATACAGATCTCTAAAGTTGTTGGACAACAAACACCATGTTGACCATTTCTTAGCCCTTTCTTCAGCAACACTGGTTTTCAAGTAGATACCTATCTTCCAGATGAAGTATGACATGACTGAAGAAAATGCTGCTAAGAATCTTGCTGCCAATGACTGAGAGAGAGACTACCCCTCCCCACTATGATTGCCACAGGACAGCCTAGTTCTTTTTCCTTTATTGAGATGGAGGAAGGGAAAAGTCAGGCTTGGTGTATACTCTTAACTGTATTTAATCAGTTTTTCTGGTCAGCCTTTAGAGTTGGCTCCTCCCCATATATCTTTTGGTCAGACAACCCATATGAACAATGAATTAGCTTAGAATTAGACAGGAGGAAAGTAGTCTAGATTCTCTTCAAATTTTTAGCATGAGTATTCTTCTAGCAATGTTTATAGTTCTTAACCACGTACAGTATGATAATAGATTTGTACAAGTATTATTGACCATTTTTGTATGATGGATACTTTCAGAAACCTCTTCTAGTCAAAAGGCCCTTTTCAAAATAATATTTTAAGTCTATAAAATCAAATCTATAGAATTTCCAAGAAAAATTATATTGAAATGCAATTATCAATTTTTCTTAAAATTCATGGATCCCTGGCTAAGAACCCCTGGAATGGTAGATGGAGTAGATGTGTTGGAGCAGTTCAAATTACAGGAATAATAAAAAATGTGGTTTAGCCATTTAAGGAAAGTGTGGCAAGAAGACTAAAAGCAAGAAGACAAGCTGTCTTATAGTATGGGGTACGAACTAGGATTATAAGAGAATGAACAGAGGAAAGTCATGGGCTAGTAGTTTACCATTTGAGACAGCTGAGGTATCCCAATGACTTCTTTGGTGAAGAAAAAGCAAAAGAAGCAGCAGTAGCAGAAAAAGAAGCAGGAGAAGAAGAAGGAGGAGGAGGAGGAGGAAAAGAAGAAAGTGAAGGAGGAGGAGAAGAAGAAGAGGAAGAAGAGGAGGAGGAGGAGGAGGAAGAAGAATTCAGTTTAACATAAAATAAAATTATACTTGGACAGACCTTTCTGTGTGATGAAAATTCCAATTCCATGAACTCCCAATTATCCAGACTAATTTGGTGTGACCCAAAGCAATTCACATAACATTATATCTGTCTGAAGGGGAAAAAATGACAGATAAAAATTATCTTCTCTGTCTAGAATTCACAAAGAAGAATTGTGACAAAAAAACCTTAACTAGATTGAAAAGGGTTATGAACACCAGGGTGAAACCTAAAAACAGAAATTGTTTGAACCAGAATTGAACCAGAATTTGAACCAGAAATCAGCATTAAAAAGCTGGGAGAGGGTTTAAATGAAGCCAGAGTGACATCGTTACCATTTGAGAAATATTACTTCACTCTTGTTTTGTTCCCCTCCCCCCAATAAAGAGGCTTGGAGAAAAAAAAAGCCATATGTTTTTTCCCTTGGGTTTAGACATATTCTATATTTTCTTTTTTTAAAATAATTTTTTTTTGTTTTTGGTGTTCTACAATCACTTACATATAACTTAGATTGTTCCCCTTCCTCCCCCTCTTTCCCCCCTTACTCCCCATTCCTTCCCTGAGATGATATAAAATTTTATATAGGTTCTATGCATACATTCCTATTAAATACATTTTCACCTTAGTCATGTTTTATAGAAGAATTAAAATGAATGGGAGAGATCATAAAACAAAACAAAACATAATACAAAAGAAAATGGTCCACTTCATTCTGTGATTGAATTCCATGATTCTTTCTCTGGATATGGAAGGCATCTTGCTTCAAGAGACCATTGTGAATTTTTTAAGTTCTTGGATTGCAATGAAGTACTAGGTCTACCAGAAAAATTCTTTGCACACTATGGTTGTTGCTGCGTACAAAGTTCTCCTGGTTCTGCTCCTTTCATTCAGCATCAATTCATATAAGTCTTTCCAGGCCTCTCTGAAGTCTTCCTGTTCATCATTTCTTATAGCACAATAGTATTCCATTACATTAATATACCACAATTTATTCAGCCATTCCCCAATTGATGGGTGTGCCCTTGATTTCCAGTTTTTGACCACCACAAGGAGAGCTGCTATAAATATTTTTGTACATATGGGACCCTTTCCAATTTTTATGACCTCTTGGGGACTTGGTCCTAGAAATGATATTGCTGGGTCAAATGGTATGCACATAATTTGTACCTCTTCATGTGATATAATTTACTCTTTTCTGCCTCCTCCTTTCCTCTTCTCCCTTTGTCCTCCTTAATTAGGTTTTAACATTGTATCAGTTAATTTATACCCACACCCTCTATTTTGTGTATCCCTTTTAAATGGCATAAAAAATATACACTTATCAAGATTAACAAGTTATCATCCTCCCCTGTAGAGATGTAAATAATTTACCCATATTAAATAACAAGTATTTTTTCTTTTTTTTTTCCTGTTTACCTTTTTGTGCCTCTCTTGATTCCTGTATTTGAAAATCAAATTTTCTATTGAGCTCTAGCCTTTTCATCAGGAAGTTCAGAAAATTCCTTATTTCATTGAATGTCCATCTCCTTGCCTGAAAGATTATGCTCAGTTTTGCTGGATAATTGATCCTTGCTTTTATTCTAAGCTCCTTTTCCTTAGGGAACATCATATTCCAACCCCTCTGATCTGATCTTTTAGCATAGAAGCCACAATATTCTGTGTGATCCTAACTGTAGTTTCTTGCTATTTGAGTTGTTTCTTTCTGGCTGCTTGCATTATTTTCTCCTTGACCTAATAATTCTGGAATTTGACAACAATATTCTTTGGTGTTTTCAATTTGGATCTCTTTCAGGATGTGATCCGTGGATTATTTGATGAGTATTTTGCCCTCTGGATCTAGGACCTCAGGGCAGTTTTCCTTAATGATTTCTTGTAAGATACTGTCCAGGCTCTTGTTGGTTAAATCATGGCTTTCCAGTAGACCAATAATTCTTAGATTTTTCTCTCCTGGATCTGTGTTCCAGATCAGCTGTTTTTCCTATGAAATATTTTACATTTTTCTTCTATTTTTTCATTCTTTAGATCTTGTTGAATGATTCTTGATGCCTCATAGAGTCACTAGCTTCCAGTAGCCCAATTCTAATTTTTAATTAAGTATTTCTTCAGTTAGCTTTTGCATCCCCTTTTCCATTTGTTTAATTTTTTCTCTTAAGGAGTTATTTTCTCCAGTTAGGTTTTGTATCTCCTTATCAATTTGTCCAGTTTTACTTTTTAAAGAGTTGATTGTATTTTTAAAATCATTCATCAACTTTTCTTTTACCTCTCTAATCTGGCTTTTACAATCCTTCTTGAGCTCTTCCAAGAAGCTCTTTGGGCTTGAGACCAGTTCATATTCCCTTTGAGAATTCTGAGATGAATATAGTGTCAATGCTGTCCTCTTCTGAATTTGTAATTTTGATCTTCCCTGTCCTCATAATAAGATGATAATGGTTTTTAGTTTTCTAATTTGCTTCTTACTCATGGTGATTCCCTTTTTCCTGACTTTTAATGTGGTTCTCTGCTTCTGAGGCTCTATTCCCATGTTTCTTGTGCTGGGAGCTAGGGGCCTGGTTACTTGTTTTGTATGCTTTGGCCTCTAGTTCTTTTAACTTTAAGCTACACAATGTGGCAGTTTACCTGGTGTTTAGCTGGCTGGTATGTGGCAAGTCAGAGGCCAGGTAAAGTCCAGCTGAATATCTCAGGGTAACCCTGAAGCCCACTGAGTGAGGTGTGGGGAAGGGTTGGTCTGGCTCTTGGAGGTGTTCTCCTCCCCTCAGGCTGTACTAGAGCATGAGCAGGCTCAGTGGTTGGTGAACCCTGTGTGCTCTGGTATCTGTCCCCTGGCTGTGCTAAGGCACACCTAGGTTTCTGGTGTTGGTGCTTACCAGCTCCCTCCCCCAGGGGACTCAAGCTCTCTTGCTGGTCCACTGGGATTTGCTGGGATGTCTCAGGTCCTGCAATGATCTCCTTCAGCCATAGCAAGAGGGGTCCTTCCCCTCAATCTCTCTAGGCTTCTGAGCTAAAAGACTTCTATTCCTTCTGCTGGCTTCAGTAATATCAGATTTTGCCTTGGGCAATATTCTCTAGGATTTTCAAGGTCAATAAGGGACAGAAAGAGCATTTGCAGTTTACTCTACCATCTTGGCCCCCTGAAGTTCAAGTAGGTGGCTTTCAAACATTTAGTTTGTGGACTGATCTCCTCAGGAGTAGATCTTGTTGCTTCTGTGAGCACTAAGCTTCTCTCTCACCCAATCCTGTGCTGAGAGGTTTGGGAATTGGCACTGGCACTGGTGACTCAAACTGCCCAAGGCATTCCCACTCCACTATGGCTGACTCTGTGATGGTGAAGCTTGCAAGCTCTGTGCTCCCCAGTCTGGTGTAACAGATACTTCATGTTGACCTTTCATGCTATCCTGGGTTGGAAATCTGCCACATTCTGTCTCCTAATGGATTCTGCAATTCTAAAATTTGTTCAGATTCACTTTTTAGAAGGAATTTGTGGAAGAGCTCAAAGTCCCTGCTTTCACTCCATCATATTGGCTCACCCCAGACAGTGAGATTTTTGAACACAGGAATTATTTTTTGCCTTTTTTTGTAACCCCAGTGCTTAGCACAATGCCTGGCATAATAGTAACTCTATAAATACTTGTTTACTGACTTGAAGGAAGAGGCATTATTGGAAAAGTAAATGATTCTCTTTGGAGAACTTACCTTTTAAAAATTACTTAGAACTATGTTTTGTCTGGATTTTTACCCATGTGAAACCCTCTTTTTGTAGACAATGGCAGTTCTCTACCATGATTAAATCAAGAGGAGGGCAAAAGAAGATGAGAACAGCTCCTTTGTCTAGAACATATATTAGGTGAGTCACTCTGAAGACACATTCATGCAATTTCATAAAAATAATATCACTCTCCTTTATCTCCTTGAGGATATCCGGAACTGCAATGATTTGATCAGGGAATTGGACCTCCCTTTTGCCCTGTCTCTGAAGCTTAGCTATGCTTATCTTTTTTTTTGCTTCTATTTTTTTTTAGGCCAACTCTGTGATATCACTGGTATAAGGAAATCCAGGTGAGGAAACACCTTCTGCCAGTAAAGGTCATTGCTTGCTCTTCCAATCTTAGATAGCTGCTTAATGCCAAGCAGCTATATGAGGGTCACACATCTAATAGGTGTCAGAAAAAAGACAAACCCAGGTCTTCTGTTGGGTCAGATTTCTATCCACTTAACCAGAAGTTCTTAATTTGGGTAGTGAAAATTTATTTTTTAGATTATCATTTTCATAAATCTATTTCAATATAATTGATTTCCTTTATAATCACTTTATTTTATATTATACATTTCAATTTATGCACTTTATTCATATACATTTCTGTAGCATTATGAGAAGAAATCCATAGGCTTCACCAAACTGCCAAAGGGGTTCTATAACAAGAAAAAAAGATTAAGAATCTCTGCTTTAGACTATATTACCTTTCAACAAAGATTAAGATTTGACTGGGAACAGTATATTAGAAAGTTGTCTGTTGATTGGTAGAGGATGCCAGAGAAAACAGGGAGTCAGAGAGTATTGCTATTGCTTTCTACCACCATGGAAACTATATATAATGGTAGGGTCTATTCTCCTTTCCCACTCCCCTTACCCCTGAAACATAGGTAACAAGTTTTGTAAAGCAGAAAAAAAGGGATGTATTGCTAAGAAAGAAATATTAGAAGCACTAGAACCAATAAAAATTGCGACAAAACAAACTCCAAGAGAATCTAATGAAATACTTACTTGAGGGCTGGAGCAGCTCTTAAAAAGGGATATAATATAAAACTTGAATAAACACCCATGGGGACTTGCAGTCATACACAGTCTCCTAGCCTATTCTCATGCAAATCAAAACCAGAAAACATCAAATCACAGAATCATAGAACTAGAAGGGGCTATAGAGATTTTCATAGAAGAGTCATTTTATAGGAGAAAAAAGTCAAGAACCTGAAGGCTGAAGCAACTTGTCTGAATTTGCACAGTTAATATATGTATTAACCCTGGCACTCATGGCAAGATCCACAATGAATGAATCAAAAACCATTTATTTAGTATCTACTATGTGACAGCCACTTGTCAAGAACTATTTTTTTCTTTATAGTACTTAGCAGAGTGTCCAGCACATAGTAAATGACTAGTGTTCTTGCTTAATAAATGTTAATTGACTGATTATCAGGAGTTGAGCACACAAAGGCAAAAATGAAATAGTTCCTTCCCTTAGGGAGCTTACATTCTATAGATGGATATGACATACAAAATGTGCCCAGGAAAATCACGAAGGGAAGCCTATGGTTTACTGTCATAGCGTTATAGTTATAGTAAGGCCTCAGATCCAAGGATGCAAGGCCACTTGGAAGAAGAGACAAAAGGAAATTTCTTTGTGTTTGGAAAGACTTTCAAGACTCTATGAGTCCATGTTGTTGTAAGTGAACAGACTGGAATAGTACAATGACTGTTGGCATTCTCTAAACCAGGGGAGGGGAACCTGTGGCCTTGAGACCACGTGTGGCCTTCTAGGTCTTCAAGTGTGGCCCTTTAACTGAATAATGGCCTTGAGGCCACAGTTTTCCCATCCCTACTCTAAACTTTGGTGACTTGAGGCAGTACCCTGGTTACACTGAACTAGTCCAATTAAACTTTAAAGGTATATCCAACTACAAATCCAGTGATATTTCCTTCACATCATGCTGTCCAATCATAAAGATTGTCAGAACTGGTTAAGACAGTAGGGATCATATAGCATTCCCTCATTTTAAAGATGAAGAAACTGCCACCTAAAGAAGTAAAGTGATGTCCAAGGACACACTACTAATCACTGATTACAGGCAACCCTGAGATTAGACCCTGGATCTCCTGAATCTCAAATCCATTGTTCATTTTGTTGAGCTACAGCTGCCAAAGACAATTCATTTGGAATCTCACATGCTAAAAAATGGACAATTTTTGATTTACTCGAGGCTTGTTGGCTTTGGGGAAAAAAATTAAAAAGGTGATAATCTGAAGAAACACCTGTCTATACTGAATCATGGATTCCTTTGAATCCTTCTTTAGTCAGTCTTCTTCCAATAATCCTTTGAGGACCCAACTTATCCTTTTACCACTAGGAACATGATCTTGCTTCTGAAGAAATAACATATTTTATGCTTTCTTTTCATGAGACCTTTTCATGTCAACAAATCTTTTCAGTAAGGCACTGTTTCAGGAAATCAGCAAGAGCAAGCTTTATGGCAATTATAATCCACTGGGCTCGATTTATCTCCCCGCCAACACAATGCACAGTTTATCGTTTTGATATCCTCCAAGGGCACTTACTAATAAAGAACTCTGTATTTCTGCCTCTCAAATCTATTTTAAATACAATACAATATGGATCATCTTTAAGTTTCTCCTCTGCAGTTTTGTATGATCTTAGTCAAGTTAGGAAGTTAAGGTTTTGTTTATTATGTGTGGTCACTGTGATATATTTCAAGGTTGACAACTCAGTGTATATTTATGAAAACCATCATGTTTAAACTGGAGAAAAATGCAAAAGAATATAAATTTAACCTGAAGGACCTCCTCCTATCATATCCTTACTTTTCTTAATTATAATATACAGACAGAATCACACCAGCACCTAAAGTTAGCAACATGTGACCAATTGGTTAATAGTCAACAGACATTCTTCAAATGTCCTATGATGTGAAGATAACTATACTAGGCACAACAGAAATTAAAAACATGGGGAGACTAAATATACACATGTGAGAAAAGTAGTCACCTTGATGCCAAAAGAAATTTTACTGGGAACATTGTTCAGTATTTCTGCAAGATTCTGAGTTGACATGGGGTAGGCAAGTTTATATTAAAAAAAATAGATTGATGGACTCATATTTTTGGACACTGATAGACAATTACTTATGTGGTGAAGGAGACATGCTTTGAGATCATGAGCTTGCCAAATTTTATTTTACATTTGCTAAAAATCGGCTTTGGTTGAAAAACCATGTGGTTTTGATCACAGATGCCTGGATGATTTTCTCAAGTCTTTCAGCACTTATTGATTATGAAAAAAAAAATCCTTTTGACATCATAGTCTATATTTGGTCCAATTTCGTATTACTAGCATGATTTCCTTCCTTGTGGTCCCTGAAGCAATTTAGCTTCAAACCTGAAAACGATTTAAGGACAGACAAAAGAGAAAATGTTTCAACTTATTCTGATAGATTATTTATTCTATTTTGCATTTTGCTCTTTTGATATACTGTTCTATTTATCACAAATCCCTAATACTTTTACATTTGAAGTATGCACATTAGATTTTATGAGTTCTTTCAAATGGATAAGCAACCATTTTTTTAGCTCAAGCTGCAGACCATTATTGAATAGGTTTTTTTCTATGCAACCAGATCATATTTTCCCCCTCTAGATCATCTCTTTCCTTACTTTTCCCCTGTAAGTGTAACATCTAAGCAGTAACTTTAATTTACTATAAAGTCTCTTTTTCTGTCTCTGTCTCTGTTTCTCTCTCTCTCTCTCTCTCTCTCTCTCCCTCTCTCTCTCTCTCTCTCTCTCTCTCTCTCTCTCTCTCTCTCTCTCTCTCTCTGTCTTTCTCTCCTCTTTCCCTTGGTCTCCCTCCCTCTCTCCATTATTTCACATTTTTTGTTATTTTCCTTCTGTTAATATTGCCAACATTTGGTTCAGCTGCAATTTGAGAGTATATAATTTAGTATCTTAATTTTCACTCTTCTTTTACATTCAATGAAAGATAATAGTTGGGGAGATTTTTTAAAAATCTTTTACAAAAATACAACATTCTCATTAGAGTTTTCTTCCGCTGAGAACACAGAAACAGTCTTTTTATTATCTTCAGTATCCTTATTTCCTCCAGGGCTACTATTTCCTTCAGCATTATTTCTAACATGGTAGATTTTGATAGTTTTTGTTAATTTCACCAGAATAGTGCATTTCCCACTTATTAAAATGGGGAAATAGGCAAAATGTGAGAAATATGCAAAGTGTGGCTAAATATTTGTTTAAATGGTATTACAGACACGTCTACTGAAAAGTCGTTTTCTACTATTCAGTGAATTTGATAAGAATAGAAGGATAAAGAAGCCCACATCTCATGCCATTGGGAAGATTACTATTGGGATAATAGGAAACAGTTACAACCCCCTCTTAATGAATAATCCCTGGCTATGAGAGTTAGAAGAATCTCAGTTGGCTGCCAGCTTATAGAAATACAGTGAGAACAATTATTAATTGCTGTATCTTGATAATTCTTCCCCTATAAAATCTACTTCTCTCCAGTCACATGGCCATAACCTTGTTGAGGTCCTCAATTTCTATTTACTTGCATTATTGCAATGGCCTAATTGGTCTCCCTGCATCCAGTTTCTCCCTGATCTAATCCATCCTTTGCATAGATGCCAAAATGAAGTCCAAAAGCACAAGTCTGACTATGTCACTGCACTGCTCTTGACTGTTTCCCATTCACCTCCAGGGTCAAAAATCAAGCTTCTTTGTTTGCTATTTAAAGTCCTTCATGCTGTCTTCAGTATACCTCCTCTTCATGAACTCTATAATCCTGAATTTTCTGCTGTTCCTTCTGTATTTGCTTGCTTTTCCCACTTCCCCTTAGGCTGTACTCTTCTAGATTTTCATCATTTCATTCCAGAAAGTTCTTCATCCTGGAAGATAATTTAAACCATAGATGTCATAGTTCATAAGTTACCTTTGCCCTTAAAGCCCTTCCCTCTGATTGAAGGGCGGAGAATTCCTCTTTTAAGAAAATTGCCCATTTTTTGAATTCCATTTCCTAAATTCTAAATAGGCTTTGCTCTTCTAGACTTCTCCATTGTTTTCCCAGTGCTGAAAATCATCGCCACCCCAGCCCACCTTTTTCAGTTTCATTTTATGTATTATTTTCCCTGTTAGAATGTAAGCTCTCTGAAGGAAGAAGCTATCTTTGTTTTTGCTTTTCCTTGTATTCACAGAACTTAGCATATAGTAAATGTTTACTGACTTGATCTGATATGGCAGTCTATTTCCCATATGTGTGCTTTCGCATACTATTCCTCATACTTGACTATACTCTCTCTTCACCTACATATCATATAATCCCTCTAAGTTGACCTCAAAAATTACCTCCTGCATGAGGACTTTCTGGAGTCCTCCAGTTACTAATGTCTCCCTCCTTAAAAATATCTTGTGTTTCATATATATATATGTAGTATATTCTTATATGAATATATATGTTGTCTTCTCTAATAAAATGTAAGGTTCTTGAGGGCAAGGTCCACTTTATTTTTGGCCTTGTATGCTCAATGTTGGGCATAGTGCCTAACAAGCCATGAGGAAATATGTGTGTTTGTGTGTGTGTGTGTGTGTGTGTGTGTGTAGGATACTTACACTGCAAGTAGCAGTGTTAGGTATAATATTGCCATTTGGATTTGGACTAGATGGCTGAATATTTTTCCTTCCTTTAGCACAGTGCTTGGCATATAGTAGATACACTATAAAGGCAAGTTGACCAACTTTTTGTTTTGTTTCCCATATAATTCAATGAGAAAGAATTGCAATTATGAGGAAGAGTCAAAATATAGAGAATATTTTCTCCACTATTGATTCCAAATCCTTCTAAAGAAGTACTTGAAGGATTTTTTTCTTTCCATGAGGTGCATCCTTCATCACAGTTCACTCATTCATCTGCTGCAACTTTTGGCCATTTGTTGTATATTCATTTTTCAATTGAGACCTCATTTGGGATTTACTTGGTGGTTTGCCATTTCCTTTTCTAGTTCATTTTATAGATGAGGAAACCAAGACAAGCAGGGATAAGTGACTTTCCCAAGGTCACATAGCTAGTAAGTTTCTACGGCTGGATTTGCACTCAGAAAGATGAATCTCCTAACTCCAAGCCCAGAAATCTGTCCACTGTGCCACCATCTTGCTGCCTGTATGCACATATATACTCACATATACATGCCCATGTACATATACACATTCACATACATTTTCTGACTGTCTCCTTACTGTGCTGCTTTCTGCTATATAGGCATCTCCTTACTTCCGTTAGATCCAGGTTTTATGCCACTTCTCACATAACTTTATTGTTTGCTACTGTACCTGCAGCCACCCCTCCTTTTCTTTTCATTCCATTGTTTCTGCCATTAAATGGTATACTGTGTTACTTACCTATATTTATATTCCCATCCTTTAGCATAGTACCTGCCCCACAATATAAATACTTAAATGGCTTATCTATCATTTACGATTTCTTTATGGGAAAGTGGCTACATCCTATAAATATCTAGATAGTTCGTATTTTGACTAGCATGTGAACCAAGAGACAACAAGGTACCATAGAAAGAGTACTGTCCATGGAGTCAGAAGGTCTAGGTTTAAATCCTTTCTCACACAATTACTACCTATGTGACTTTGGACAAGTCACTTTCCCTCTCTAAGCTTTCTTCTGCCAAAAGAGCAAGATGATTAGAAGTCTTATGAGATACTTTCCAAGTCTAGAAACCTATAGAATCTTATATCATTTCAGCTTGTGTATGAAAGCTATCTTATTGGAGGAGAGCTCACAAGACAGCTGTTCCCTTCTCATGTCTTCATCAAGGAATATAAAGTCTTTTTAGTGATCAGAAAGTTGTTATAATGATGACCAGTTATTGATATTTTCTTGATCATCTTCTTTTTGGGGTACTAACAACATCCTCAAATTTTTCAAAACATTTGGCATATTCTTCTTTTATTAGATATCTTAAGAATTGATCCCCCAGGAGTCTCCAATCTTTCAGCTCTAAATCTGCAATTCTTTGATCCTCAAGGGATATCATGCATTTGATTTCCATTTCCATCAAGTGGACTCACTTTACTTTGGACTAGATTTCTTGTACATAATTAATCAATCAAACAAGTACTGCACTGCAAGTAGCAGTGTTAGGTATAACATTGCCATTTGGATTTGGACCTAGATAGCTGAATCTTTACCAGACACTGTGCTGGGTAGTATATGTACAAAGTGGGGAAAAAGGCAGTTATAGCTCTCAAGGAGCTTACATTCTAATAGGCCTATAACAGGCTATTAGGTGTCACACTGAATATAGTGAGGCCTGGAGTTAGGAAGGCTCATCTTCCTGAGTTCAAATCTGGCCTCAGATACTTATTGGCTGTGTGACCCTGGGCAAATCACTTAATCCTATTTGCTTCAGCAACCTTCCCTGCAAAATGAACTGGAAAAGTTAATGGTAAAGCACCCCAGTATCTTTGCCAAGAAAATTCAAAATGGGATCATGAAGAGTCAGACACAACTCAACCACAACAATTTAAAGCAGCTAGGTGGTGCTTGTGTTGTGCCTAGAGTCCGGAGGATCCATATTGAATTAAAATCTGGCCTCAGAAACTATTAGCTGTATGACCCTGGGCAAGTCGCTTAATCCTGTTTGCCTCAATTTCCTTATCTGTAAAATGTGCTGGAGGAGAAAATGGCAAACTTCTCCAGTATCTTTGCTAAGAAAATCTCAAATTGGGCCCTGAAAAGAAGGACACAACTTAAAAATAGAGTGAACAACACAAAAGCTTAAAAAGAAAAATTAAATTGCTTGTCATTCAGAGAACATACCTAGAACTCTGAGTCCTGGGGGACTATTCCAATTTGAGAATTGTTTTGGATGTTTAGCTCTCCTCATGGAATGACTTCATCTTGGTGGTTCTCAGATGGACCTCACCACAACTTGTCCCTAATGGATTCTTCTCTGATAGTTAATTATATCCTGAATGGAATTGGGAAGTACTCATGCCAACTCTGTGCCCTGTGCATCCTGAGCCCCTTTGATTTTCAGTCTCACTTTTTTGTGTATTTAAGATCTTTGAAGGCATTTATCACAGCGTTAGGTTCATAGTAAATGCTTAGTAAATTACTAAATTAACCTATTAGTCTAAACTGAATTTTCAAAGCTGCCTACCAGAAACCACCTGGGCCTCTGGGTATTAGGGGTAGAGTGGTCGTTGTGATGAGCCCGTGCAGCTTGCTTACAACAGAATGATATCCACCAAGTCATCTTGATCCAAGCCCTGTACTTTGAACCTGGTATGTCTCCCATCCTCCCTCCTCGTTTTCTTCAACCTTATTGGTTGAGACAATTCTGTTTAGGAAAAATCTGCATGCTTTGAAAGTCAAGAATCGTTCAAGAGATATTTGTTGCAACCTATCATGCATCTTCTAATTTAATACTAGGATCCCAGAGAAATAATATCTCCTCACCTCATTTCCCCCAAAGACTCATATTTCAATTTAATTCCCTTCTCTGTCAATGTTGGAGGAATTGGAAGATATTGACATTTTTCCTGTGGTTACCCAGGGAGTTACTAGAAGAAGGAATATAGAATTCAGGAGGAAATGCAAATCCTGTTTCCCTTCTTTTCAACCACTAAAATTCAGAATTTTCCTCAAAAAACCCAATTTACTTAAATTCAAAGTATGGCAACTTAAGCATAAGCACAATGAAGCTTTTATGGACTATTGCACAACCATAACCATATATCATCCTTTGCCTGATGTTTCTCGTTTGTTCTATTCTAATGTACATGATCAGAGATGAGACTGCTCTCATTTACCATTTTTGTAATAAAATACAGAGATGGTAACAGGAAAAGATAGATAGACAAACAGATAAGTAGACAAATAAATTAATGAATGAATATATATCTATTATATTAAATCATAAGTGGTCATATTATTTTTCCCAGCCACAGAGCAAGGTTAGAGAATCATAGATTTAGGTCTAGAAAGGATTTCAGAGATCATCTCCTTATTTTACTGATGAGGAAACTGAAGTACTTTTTTGTTTTTACATACTCAATATTTAGTAAGTAGTATCTGGTACATAATGTATGCTTAATAAATCCATATAGGCTGATTAATTTAAATGTCTTACCCTTGCAGTCACATAGCCAGTAAATATCTTAGAGGAACTAGAACCATGCTGCTTCTCTATAGAAATTTATGGTCCCCTCTTATTAGGTGTTGCTGAATTTTCTTATTACTAATAAATAGGCTGATTTTTTATTTCTTCCACTTGGTCTCATGCTGTGCAATAAATTAATAAATAAACATTTATTAAACACCTACTATATGCCATGTACTATGATAAATGCTAGGAATACAAGTAAAAAAGTCAGTTTCTATACTTACAATCTAATGGGAGAAGACAAAAGGAAAATGAAAAGTAGATGGGAGATGTGGGAAAGAGGAGAAGTCACTTAATCTGGAGGTGTGGTAAAGAAATCAGAGAAATTCTGAGCTAGTACAGCCAGGTGAGAAAAGAAATATATCTTTTTTTTTAATCAATGACTTGGATGAAGGCAGAGAATAGACATTTCATAAGTGTTCAAGTGAAAAAAAACTAGGATGGATAGGTAATATGCTGAATGACAGAGTCAAAGTCTAAATCAGTTTTGACAGGTGAACATGATTAGCCAAAGCTAATTGGGTAAACTGTAATAAGAATAAATATAAAATCGTATGGTCAATTTCAAATAATCACTTGTATAAGTATAAAATAAGGAAGGTATAATTAGACAGAGGGTAAATGTATTACAGTTCAATAGTATTCCATGGCTGCCAATAAATCTAACATCATCTTATAGAGTGAAATGCATGACTTTAGTTATCAAGCACAACCACCTAATTTTCTATAGATAAAACAACTGAGATTCAATGAGATTGTTTCTGACCCAAGATTAGATAATTATTAAGTGATGAGTCCAAGGTTCAGACTAAAGTCCTTAGTCCAGCAGTCTCTCCAATCTACCATTATAGCTTAATATTCATAAAATAGTCATAATGTGAGCAATAAAGCAAGTAAAAGTCATGCTTTTCTCTGCCCTCATTCAATTCTGGGTTCTACATTTCTCCCAAGGTTCCCATGAATGCCCCTGAGTATAGGACAAAATGCTTTTCGGATCAACCAAGACTGAAACTGGTGCATGTATGAGACAGTTGGCCTAATATTTGAAAAATTTATCATATGGAGGGTGGAGCCAAGACCATGAAAAAACAGCAAGGACTTGCTAGTGCTCTCCCCACAAACTCAGCCAAATACCTGTGAAAAGTGATTCTCAACAAAATATGGAGCTGCAGAACCCACAGAATGATGGAATGAAGCAAATCTCCAGTCCAAGATAGCCTGGAAGGTGGTCAGAAATTTTCTGTCAAGCCACACTGGGAGCAGAGCAGTCAGCATGGGCCATGCTGACAGAGACAGGACATAAGCATGCCTTGGGGGGACTGAATGTTGAGCACCTGTGATGGTTTCCAGACTTCATGACCCCAAAATGCCAAAGGCAGATTGGAAGGTCAGTGTAAAAAACCTGTGGGACTTGTGTGAGAGAGTAGAGTGGTCAGGCCCCAGCCCCAGGGCAGTGGAAGGGGTGGAGGAGTAGTCTGCAGCAACAGTTGCAGGAGCAGGGGCAGCAGTGGTGATTGTTTCTGGAGCTCTAGGCTCACAGACTGTAGGGGGCATCAAGTGGCTGACAGTACACCCTGCCAACCACACTGGAAGCAGAGCACTACCTTTGCAAAGAGCTCAAAAGTCACATTAATGGCTGGGGAAATGGGTAAAAACCAGAAAAGGAATCAGACTATAGAATCTTACTTTGGTAACAAGGAAGACCAAAATATACGAACTGAAAACAACAAATGAATGTTCCAACATCCAAAGCCTCCAAGAAAAATATTAATTGGTCTCAGGCCATGGAAGAGCTCAAAAAGAATTTTGAAAATCAAGTTAGAGAAGTAGAGCAAAAATAGGAAAGAGAAACATGAGTAATGTAAGAAAATCATGACAAATAAGTCAACTGCTTGCTAAAGGAAACCCAAAAAATTCTGAAGAAAATAGCACTTTACAAAATAGACTAACCCAAAAGCCAAAAGAGATCCAAAAAGGCAATGAAGAGAAGAATGTCCTAAAAAGCAGAATTGGCCAGATGGAAAAGGAGGTCCAAAAGCTCACTGAAGAAAATAATTTCTTAAAGATTAGAATGGAGCTGATGGAAACTAATGACTTTATGAAAAATTAAGAAAGTATAAAATAAAGGCAAAGGAATGAAAAATAGCGGACAATGTGAAATATCTTGCTGGAAAAACAACTAACCTGAAAATAGATCCAGGAGAGACAATTTAAAAATTATTGGACTACCTGAAGGTCATGATCAAAAAAAGAGCCTAGACATCATCTTTCAAGAAATTATCAATGGAAACTGCCCTGATAGTCTAGAACCAGAGGGTAAAATAGATATTGAAAGGGATCACAAAAGGAAAATGCCTAGGAATATTGTAGCTAAATTCCAGAGCTTCCAGGTCAACGAGAAAATACTGCAAGCAGCCAGAAAGAAACAACTCAAGTGTTGTGTAAATACAATCAGGATAACACAGGATGTGGCAGCTTCTACATTAAGGGATCATAGGGCTTGGAATATGATATTACAGAAGTCAGAGGAGTTAGGATTAAAGTGAAGGATCACCTACCCAGCAAAACTGAGTATAATACTTTAGGGGAAAATGATTATTCATTTATATATAGAGGACTTTTAATCATTCTTGTTGAAATAACCAGCGCTGAATAGAAAATTTGACTTTCAAGCACAAGAATCAAGAGAAGCATGAAAAGGTAAACAGGAAAGAGAAATCATAAGGGACTTACTAAAGTTGAACTGTTCACACACCTATATAGAAAGATCATATTTGTAACTCTTGAGACTTTTCTCAATATTAGGGCAGTTGGAATAGTTGTATAGACAGAGGGCACAGGATGAATTGAATAGGTAGGGATGATATCTAAAAAATAAAATTAAGGGATGAGAGAGGAATATATTGGGATGAAAAGGGAGAAATGGAATGGGACAAATCATCTCTCATAAAAGAGGCAAGAAAAAGATTTTTCAATGGAGAGGAAGAGTGGGGAGGTGAGAGGGAAAGAGTAAACTTTACTGTCATTGCATTTGGCTTGAGGAAGGAATAACATGCACACTTAATTTGGCATGGAAATCTATCTTACACTACAGGAAAGTAGGGGAGAAGGGAATAAGGCAGAGTAGCGGAGGATGATTGAAGGATGGACAAATGGGAGGACAGGGTAATTAGAAGTAAACAGTTTGGAGGAGGGATAGGATCAGAAGAGACAATAGAATAAATGGGAGGGCAGGATAGGATGGAGGGAAATATAGTTAGTCTTTCACAGTATGACTGTTATGGAAATGTTTTGCACAACGACATGTATAACCTATATTGAATTGCTTGCCTTCTCAGTGAAGATGGGTGGGGAGGGAGGAAGGAGAGTAGTTGGAACTCAAAGTTTTAAAAACGAATCTTAAAAATTGTTTTTACATGCAACTGAGAAATACGATATTCAGGCAATGGGGTACAGAAATGTATCTTGCTCTGCAAGAAAATACAGGGGATAAGGATAAGGGAAAGTAGGGGTGTTGTAGAAGGGAGGGAAGATTGGGAGAAGTGGTAATCAGAATGCACACTGTCTTGGGATGGGCAGAGGGGAGAGATGGAGTGAAAATTTGGAACTCAAAATTTTGTGCAAGTGTCTGTTAAAAACTAAAAATAAATTAATAAATTTAAAACAGAAAAAAAAGAAAAAAAATTTCCTATTTTTATATCAGTCCATCTCCAAAAGACTTTGTTGTTGTCAAGACAACTTTGGACTTCATGTATGTCTATTTCTGTACCCTTTCAAATGTACTTATTTCAACCAATGTGCTTAGTGGCTTAGTAACAGCAACAAAGTTTTGATTTGTTTATTTTTTTTAAAGAAAATATCAATATGCCTAATGCAAAAATATGTTTTGCATGACTTCATATGCTTAATGGATATTGTATTTCTTGTCTTCTCAATGGGTTTTGGGGAGGGAAATAATTTGCATTTGAAAATGTTAACAACTTTAAAGAAATCCACAACTACCACCAAATAATAGAAACATACTTATGTCATGAAGATTCCTTGAATGTGTCCAAGCCATAAGTACTTCTATCTTTTCTGGGTCCACGTTCACATTTTATTGTGATAAAATGTGATCCACATACCCTAGAGGGGTCTACAAAACTGGCACTTCTTAATAAAGATTTATATCATTTTATTCCAACTGATACAACACTTCTATCAATCTTTCTTCATGTTCCTCTGGGGTCTTCTTAAAGAATATTGTACTATCAGAGTACACTAGCATTTGTAAGTAGTTTATGTCTTCAACTTCCTTCTCTAGTTTGGCACCATTCCCCAGAGGTTTTAGGAACTGGAGATGTACAACTGTCTTAATTATTTACTTGTTATCCCAGTGGCTCAGGCTTTTCCTTTGAGGAAAATTTGACATTTTAGAGGAATCAGCCATCCTATTTCCACATTCATTGGCTCATCATCCCCTTTGCTTCTTTAGGAAAGTTGTTAATTTTGGTGATGATACTTTTGCTTTTGGTTTAGAATTTTCCCAAAAGGAGATAGTATAGATACAAAGATGAATCAAGTATGGCACAAGGGGTTTACCCCACACAGAAAAAGGAAAAAGAAACAATAGAAAATCAAAGACTGGTAAGAATAGAATCTGGTAATTGCATTTCTAATACAATTAGTTAAGGATCTACTACGAAAGGCTCATACTGACAGGTTTCTCTTTCACAGTTACATGTTAGCCATTTTACATTTCACTTCCTTTATGCATAATTTGAAACAACAAAGCAAGATTTTCTTTCCAAATGCCACTCCCACCCTATTCTAAATCTTCCCTTGGTGACAGTTGAGTCCTGTCACTGATGAGTCCCTCTTTCCTGGTGGTGGTCAAATTGTCCATTGACGGCACTTAGTATCTGATTCCCTCCTTTTCCTTCCCCTGATCCGTTATCACTCTGAGTGAGTTAATGCTACCTGCTTACCAACCAGTGGGATATATCACTTTTACAACCACATGCCTCAAAACTGTGAGTTCTCAGAAGATTCTGTACTAAAGGAATGATATAAATTGGGACATGGTTGCATTTAAGAAACAAGTTTGCCTAGGAAGGCCACTTGTATACAACTTTTGAAAATGTTGGGTGAGGTACAACCAAGCCCTCCTGTACAGTTCAAAGAATTGTCCTCACACTTTAAAAAAGGAAAGAAGAGAGTGCTGAACAGTAGGTTTCCCCTTTAATTTATTAAATGCTAGCACAGCAATCAATGGGGGATTAGATGAGACATACATAGCTAAAAGTTGGCAAAGAATATCTGGGCATTCTCAAATTTTCACACAGACCCTTCAGGGGAATGTAGAAAATGTCTACACATGCTGCAAGGTAAAGATGGGCTGGCGAAAGAGAAATGGCCCAGGTGAAGTTCCTATTGCACATGTAAGAGATTATGACAATGTATATATGCCTGTGAGAACAAATAAGGGACAAGATGTTGTATGATTAGTTCATAGAGAGAAGATTTTAGTGGACATGATAACTATTTTCAAATATTTAAAATGTTATCACACAGAAGCAGGGATTACATTTAGTCTTCTTGGCCCCTGAGAGCAGAAAAGGGGCCAAAATGCAGAATTTTCAGAGGTAGATTTAGGCTTTAGGGAAGAGAAAGGTAGGTATTATTAATTAACTAAAGTGGCGCAAAAATAGCCTTTTTCATTAGAGTGGAAGCAGGGTTACCATATGCCAAGATTTCATAAATTCCTGTCTTGGTGAAGGTTGGACTAAATGAGCTCTGACATACCTTCCTACCCTTGGAATCTTTTATTCTATGTTTCTAAGGAGGAATATTCCAGTCTATAATTTATTGATTAGTGGCTAATCAGTGACTTCTTTTGGATAGGTAGCTTATCTTTATGTATCATCCTGCTCCTTTAAGTAATATCATACTGATATTCTTCAAATTATATCCCTTCATGAAAGAGAATTTTCAATGATTGGTTTGCAATTATAAGTATATTCAACTCTATGTTCTTTTCCTTCTGTCTTTATAATTTTTCTCTTTTCTTCTAAGTATAAATATAAACCTTTATGATTTACCTCCTTTAATCTTTCAATAGACATCTACTTCTTTATTCCTTTGATCTACTTGTATTGCTTTCTATATTCCTTCTAATTTTTCAGTGTCTCATTATATGCTTTAGATGTAATTCTTGTCTGTAGCCAACTTCTCATTATTTAATAATAGTTTTGATTTATTTTCTTAATTTCTTTTAGCCCAATGAAATTCAATAGCCTCTTTAACATTCCTAGCTCCTTAGCATAGCTCTTTAACTAGACACCTAACTATACTGCTATGATACAATACTAGAAACTCTGATGTTTATATGTAGGACTTAGTAACTTTTATTCGACTTTTAAAGATCTATCTTAGAGGGAACTCATTGAAACTGAGTATTGTCTTTCTATAAATAATACTCTATATCCTGTCTCTGTGATTTTACACTGTCTGTTCTGTGTGCCTGGAATACAATATCTGCTCACTATTGCATTTTGGAACCCCCCAGTTTCCTTTAAAACCAGTTACAATGGCAGCTTTTGTATATAATCCTTCCTGATGGTGTGTGTGTGTGTGTGTGTTTGTGTGTGTAAGAGGGAGAGAGAGGGAGAGAGAGAGAGAGAGAGAGAGAGAGAGAGAGAGACAGACAGAGAGACAGACAGACAGACAGACAGAGAGACAGAGACAGGGAGCGACACAGAGAGAAAGAGCTGTTCATTCATTTCAGTCATGTTTAATTTTTCATGATGCCATTTGGGGTTTTCTTGGAAGAGATACTGGAGTGGTTTGCTATTTTAGCATTTCACAGATGAGAACTGAGGCAAACAGGATTAAATGACTTGACCAGGGTCATACAACTAGTAAATGTTTGAGGCTGGATTTGAACTCAGGAAGCATTCTATCCACTGTATCACTTAGCTGCTTACTACTCTCTCTCTCTTTCTCTTTTTCACTCTCTTCCTCTCTTCCCCCCCCCCTCTTTTCTCTTTCTCTTTCTCTTTCATCTTCTCATCCTCTATCAGCTACTCTGTCTTGGTCTTGATGCGGCAAATACTATGACACACTGATGCTCCTCTGGCAGCTACTCCTTTCCCCCACTCCCATTCAGCTTTCTTTTGTATTTCCTTTTCTTCCTTCAGAAGATTATAAGCTCCTTAAGGGCAGGGACTGTTTTTCATTTCTTATTTGTATACTCAGTACTTAGCACAGTCCCTAGAACATAACAGATACTTAACAAATGTTTCTTGACTATAAATATGACTCAATTTACCTACCTAGTTACCGACTTGTGAAGCAGATGGTCTTGTGTATAGGAGTCCTCTGGCAATGCTTGAATTGGCTATCTTGTACCTAAGAACTTGGGAGTTATATTTCTTCTGTTCTGAGGAAGGGAGGTAACCAACATGAAAGTGCTGGCTGAATACCAGTTTTGGCTACAGTGGGTCAAAAAGGGGAACCTGTGAAGGTGAAGGGAGAAAAATCACAAGGAAAGGAAAGAGGTTATAGCACTTTGTTGTGTCAGCCACGTGAAAAGGCAGCACATGGAAGACTGTAGCTGACAGCAATGGTGATAACATTGGTGGTTTGCCTTCTCAAAACTTCACCTTCATGAAAGTTAAAGCAGAAAGAATCATACTATATTTCCATCACAGGTGGTCTCAGGTGACTGGAGTGCTGGATTTAGGATTAAGATGGGAATAGGTTAAAACAGATACAGAGGGACTGGTAGTCCTTATCTCCTATCCCTGTCTTACTCAAAATGAGTGCAACAATTACTAAGTTCATTAAAAAAATCAGCTAAAGACTACTTTGGAGTTATTTAATCTTATTTTTCATAAGCAGCTGTGGTTGATGCTATCCATGGATTTTCTTGTTCCCTTTGGTTTGAGATATGGGTACAGGACAACTTTGGACACTGCGTCTGGGAGGACTAGGAATATAGTCATGATCTATTTTTTAAGTTCCATAACTACATTTCTATGGGGAGAATTACTAGGAACTTGAGGCTTTCAAATTGGTATCCTCAGAGCATGAGCTTAGTATACCAACACCTATGGTTACAAGTACCATATTTCACAACATAAGCTTCATGGATTTAATGTCAATTTTTGGTAAAAAAAAAAAATAGGGTGCAACCATTATGTGGGGCTTCTTTTTTTTAAAATTGTGCCAATATTACTTAAAAATCATTTGTTACTAAATTGATTGCTGGCAGATGAGCAGTACAGTTTAGCATGAGAAGATGCAAGTCTTACCATATCACATGACTTACTCATGATAGCTTTGCTTACCTGCCTGCTCCCCTTGAGCCTTCATTGGGTTGAATAACAATACCATTAATACTGTAACACTCTAAACAAACCATACAAATCAGCTTTCAGAAATACACTGACAATGTGAGTGTGCTGAGGATTCTAGTCTCAAGGCTTACAAGGCATGAGAGAGATAAATGCTATCCATCTGGTGAATACATTGCTTCTGTTTACCTTTTAAGCAATGCGATGAACAGAATTATGCCATGTGACAATTATGTGATGAAAGACCATAAACTGAGCTGTGGACTGGAAAAAAAAACAGGGTGCAATGATTATGCAGTGTGGATGATTATATGGTGAAATATGGTAGTGTTTTTAGGGTTTCAGGAATATCTACTTGCTTCAATCTACTTCCCTCATCTACTTTCTACTACCGAAATTTCACAAGTGATGCTTTATAGGAAGGTAAGGTAAATATTTGTGCAATTCTCTCCCCACCTCTTCACTGAAACTAGAGATAGTAGAAAATGATGAGGAGAGACAGCTGTGACACAGCTGTGTCAAGAGCAAAGTCAAAGAGGGAAGAAAGATCTTGGAATGGCAATGGCTACATTGTTCCTTTCCAAGGTTGGCTCTTAATTCCGTCAACCCTCCTCCATGATGTATTAGTCAATGTCAGTAGTCAGAGGTCCTTGCCAGTTACCTGGTAATCAGCACCAAAGAAAGTGACATCCTCCTCAGGTTCAGTTTACAATGGATTCTAAGTTCTATTTTTCTACCCCAGGAGTCCCAGATTCAGAGTTCTTCTAGAATATTTGTCTCTGTTTTTGGTGACTGGTTCCACTGGAAGTATGGAAACTACAAAGTTTATACACATTTGTCTGCTGAGGGAAGAGGTTAGAGATTCACCCATGGGGAGAAGAGCACACTCAAACTGTGTATGTCCTTCAACTTCTGCCTCCAGATCTATCCTATGTCTTGGTGGATTTAGGTGTTTTAGGAGAGCTAGGAGCTTACAGCTGCTCAGTAGATGTTTTACTGCTTTATTCTGCAATATGTTTTTGTTGTTATATTCTGTTTATTCACTTATTGATTCTATAATGAGAATAAACACTGCATAGAACATACAGGCATGTGTTTGTGTGCTTCCATAGAGAGACAAATCCAATATACCCAAGATCAAAGTGTTGTTTGAAATATCGCAAATTCAGAAGGGGACAGATGTTGCCAGTACATGGGGTCTCAGAGATGAATTCTAATTGGGCAGAATATTAAATTCACACACTTTTTGACAATGAGTTGGGACAGTCCCAGAGAAAGGGACCAATTTAGAGAGAGAAAATTGCTGACTGGAAACAACAGAAAGTAAAGCACCAAGTACTTCTTCCCAGCAAGTAATAAACAAACTTCCAGGGTGCGTGTCTTGGTGGCTGTTTACCTTTTCTTTCTGTCCTTTACTTTTAGCAAAGTGTCTGGCACTTACTACACACCTGCTTATTGATAAATTGCATAGAACAAGTTCAGCTACTATTCCAGAGAGTGGCAATAAACTCCACCCTGTGATGAAATTTAAAATGTCCAAGCGGGAGCTCACCTGAAGACAAACTTCATCTACTTTTTTTCCAGTCTGCATGAATCAACAATATATGTCACCATTTAAGATACCTTTTGAGTAATGGAGACTAATGAAGGTATAGTGTTTGTTTTCCTTATCTCTGGTAATTCCTGCATGAGAAAGTTTCCATCAACAAATTAACAAGTATATATTGAGTGGTTTGTGCTAGTAACTGTAGGGGAATAAGGAAATTGTAAGCTGTTTGCTCATCACTTCCAACAAGATAACCCTATAGTCAAGAGGGTGTCAGTCTTGATGGTTAAATTTTCATTATGATCATTTACACCTCAGAAATTAGCTATAAATCAGAGTTTGATTGATCATATTTTAACTTGTCTAGATTTGGCTAAATGTTAATAATGAAAATTAAACTTAAAAGTTTGTGTATGTATATTTTTGAGAGATTCTGATTGTTAAACATTTACTAGTATACCCCTGCATTACTTTATGAACATTGCTTGAATTCAAATGTGAGTCAGGCATAATCAGAGAATGAAGTCACCACTAAACCAAAGGCTTGGTACTGGAGGATAACAGTAACAGTGGCAGCAGCAGCAGCAGTGGCAGCTGACATTTATATTGGACTTTAAGATTTCCAAGTGTTTTACACTCCTTATTTCATTTAAGCCTCACAGTACCCTTATAGATATCTCAAATTTGGTGCATTCAAAATACTTTATTTCCCTCCTAACCTATTCTTTTTACAAAATTTCTCATTCCTCTTGATAACACCATTATCCTTCCACTAACCCATCTTTAAAACCTAGAATTTTTCCTTAATTCCTCATTCTTCCTCATCCAATAAGTTGTCCAGTTTTATTAATCTTACTTCCAGTCAGAGATTTTTCAAAGGCAAAATTGACAGACTTTGGCAACAAATGTACATTGTGGGTGAGATTGCAATGTTGGAAATGACATCTAGTTTTCAACCTTGTGTTATTATGAGGATAGTGGTGTGCTTGATATTAATTTGTCGCATCCATCCCTTTCCCCCCTCATTTTCTCTTGCCTGAATAAATTCAAAAGTCTCTTAATTGTTCTGCATGCCTCTAGACTTTTCCTTCTCCAATCCTTACACTTAGCCACAATATTCCTAAAATAGTTCCAACCATGTCAATCTCCTTGCCCCTTAAAAATCTTCGGTGGGTCCCTCTTCCCACTAGGATGAAATACCAAATACTCAGCTTTTCATTTGAAATCATTCACAATATGGTTCACATCTATATTTCCATCTATTTCTTATTGCTCCTCTTCTTTTAGATTCATGTCTTGCTAACTATCCCTCATACATCATGCCTGGCATTCCATCTATTACCTCTGTGCCTGTATAGGAGAGGTCATCTCTCTTTGAAACATACTTCCTTTCTTCTTCAATGCATGGCTGCCACCCCCTATACAAAACCTTTCCTGATTCCCTGTAGACATGAGTATTCTCTTTCTTTTGAAATTACTTCTCATTCATCTGTCTATGCTTTTGTATTTCTCTATTTGTGCATGTGTATAGGTAGTATGGTATAGTGGTAAAATGATATGTTTGAATTTAGAAAATATGGGTTCAAATCCTAGCTTTGACACTCCCACACTACTTGTATGACTTTGGGAAAGTCACTTGAACTCTTGTTACCTCATCTTAAAAAAATGAGAGGGTTAGATTCAGGACTTCTTAAGCTTTCTGTGTTTTGGCAGCATTTATTGGCACTGCATGGGCATGATGGCATTCACAGTGCAAAGTGGGCATGTCGTGTGTTCAGAGTTAAGACTTCAGTGAAGCTGCATGATACAACATAGGCAAGTGCTGCCAGAAACACCTCAGATTCATTATGCATTTGATTTTGAATTAATTTTTGGTCATTATGTTCAGAAACCTTTTACCATTGCCAAATTTTTCACAATCCCTTGGGGTCATCACCCACAGTTTAAGAAGAGCCAGATTAGATGATCTCTAAGAAAAGGTCCCTTCCAACTCTATATGTTAGATCAAATGATCCTATGTTGTGTCCCACAAGGAAATAATAGTTGCCTGAGGGTAGGGTCTGTTTGTTTGTGTTTTTATAACATACTTCACCAGTGTAGTTTCTTTCAGATAGTGTTTATTGTATTCAATTGAATTGAACAGAATTTAATTGAATAACCTACAGTGCATGCTCTTAGGGATCTTCCAGTCTAGTTGGGGAGAACAAACTGAGAGATTAAACATAGATTTATGTGCTAAACCATGTGATACCACAAGAATCCAAAAAAAGTGAGAGATCAATATCAAATCGAGTAATTGAAGAAAGCTGGTTAGAGGATATGGTTGATGGAGTTGATCTGAATTTGAAGTCAGTAGCTCTGAGGTTCACATTTTGACTTTTTTACATTTCTACACATATAAACTTGGGCAAATGGCTTTACTTCTTGGCACATTAATTTCTTCATCTATTAAATCAGCAGAGTAAGAATACATAATCTTTCACCTCTAACTCCTATGAGGGAGGATATTCTAAGTAGAAGATGGAATGAAAATAGGCAAAAATAGAGACAATGACCAATACCTAATTTAAACTTGAGTCTAGACTGTATATGACTTCATGGTCCAAATGAAAAACTCTTGGTAAAGGCCTATGCTTTCTCAATGACATAGTTCTTTTGATTATAGTAACATGTGACTGTGATTAACGACACAGAGAGTATGTCAACTTTATTCTGCCTGATGACTACTTTGTCCTATGGTCACAGAACAAGGTCCTGATCTCAGTCCACCATCTTAAAATGTATACCTTCTATCACAATGGGAATTGGGTGAGAAAATATCCATTGATCAGTTTGAATATTTAATAACAGTTAGAAAACATGATTTCATCTGAATGCTTTAATTATGTCAATATGGACCATTTTTGACAGTGAAGGGCAACCTGTTTTTGTCTACTTCCTCTTTTTTAGGACCAGAAGAGTCTGGGATTTAAGAATACAGAGTCTACAGAAAGCACACTGAAAATTGCTCTTCAGCGTTTCATGACTCAAAGCTATGCAATTTTTATTCTTTCCAAACCCAGCTCCAAATTAAAATGTAAAGTATCTTTCTTTACTTTGCAAACATATTAAGCAAGCCATTGGTTAGGTCTTAGACTTTAAGCTTCTTAAAGCCAAGATCAGTGCCTACTTAACTTACCTTTCTGGCTTCATGCAGGTATAAGGAAGAGATGTTTGTTCTCTTATAGAAAAGAAACTTTGACTCATTGCTGGCTAGAAATCTTGAGAGATAGAATTTGGTTATTAATCTTTATAATACTTTAAAAGGAATGTGATTTGGATGTCCAGGGAAGGGGAAATTTAAAAAAAACCCTGATGTTTAATATTGACTTGCAATCCTGAAGCAACCATACCATTATCTTTTAAAATGAATATGAATATTGCATATGTAAATACAGATATAAGAAATTTCTCTAACCCTTTAAAGTCTGTAAAGTGCTTTAAATATGTAATTTCATCTGAACCTCACAAAAACTCTGTGAAGTGAATAAAATATGGCTTAGAGGAATTAACTACTGATACTCACACAACTAGTAAGCATAAGAAGAAAGTTCTAAACCTATGCTTTTCTCATTGGGAGTCTTATACTCCACTATGCATTTTACACATAATTGTCTGTGTATGTACACAGTCATTTTAAGATATGGTAGTAAGACTGCAAGTCAGTCAAATATCACATTTCATTTTTGTCACATATTTATTTAAATCTTCTTCTTGTCTCTCTTTGTCCCTGTCTCTTCTATCCTGTTCTCTTCCCTTCCCTCTTCCCTCTTTTTCATCTTCCCTCTTTCTTATATTCTCCTTTTTCTCCCACTGTGAATCTCTCAATGTGTCTATTTCTGCATCTCTTTGTATATCTCTCAAATATTATATGCATTTATACATACATATATGCATACATACATATGTATTTCAATTTGCCTCTGAATGGGACCTTTGAGGTCAATTAGTCATCCAATTCAACCTCTTTTTATATTTGATGAAATAGAGGCTCAGAGAGTTAACTTCACCAAATTTACATAGGTAGCATGTGTTAGAACTCATTTTCTGACTACACATGCTCTCTGCTGCACCATACAGTGTATATGTGTGTATTATATGTATGTATTTACATATATGTATATGTAGAAAGGCAGATTTTTAAACAAAGTGGTGGCAAAATAATGAATAGTTTTTACATATTGCCCTGGGACCTAGAGACCCCCTACCATAAAGGACCTTGGGCTCACATTAACCTGGATTCATCCTTTGCCTCTGTCCTCACCTTAGAATAAAACTCCAAGAAAATCTCTAAAAAATGCAGCTTATGAATTACACAGATGTGTTTCATAAAAGGGGGACTGTTTCAAAGCGGGAAATAGGGTCTTATTTCATAGTTATTCATTATATAAACTAGGTATTGTGTATTAGACCTAACTCATTTTTTTCAGTACAGAAAATGCTTAAAAGAGAAAGCACTCCAAGGCACAAGTGAACATACATAGTATCACAAAGGCAGCCTATAAAAACTTCAACCCAATATATGCGTTCTACTCCTATCAAAAGGTAAAGATCCCTTAAAAGAGTACTGAATGGGTATTATGCTTTAATTTAGCACCTGTACTATCCTAGGATTACAAAGCAAATTTCAAGGAGGGTTTGCAAAGTCTAGGTCATCAGGCTGCTCATCACATGGCTTCAGTCCTTCAGCCTAAATGTGACCCTGGATGTGGTCCTCTTATCTGAAAAACTTGCTTTTGAGGAAATCTCTCTCTTGGCTGATCTCCAGCTCCTCACCACGGGATCTCTCTATCCACAAGGTTCCAAGGTTGGAAATGTTGAATCCTCAAGATTCCTCAGTACACTGACTTGCACTCAGAAAAGGAAACAAAAAAGCAGAAAACAGCAGCCAGGAAGTATAAGAACAAGAAATAGTAATTTCAAACTCAGCCTTACCAGGGGAACGATATGTCTTACCTTGACACAGGTTTCTGTTGCTAATTGACTGCTGGTGATGGGTGACTAGGTAAAAATTCCTTCCCTTTCTTTGGTGGAAGTCCAGTGAAGAGAAAGTAGTGGGTAGGTGGGGGAAAATATGACAGTCTTCCAACACTCAGTTGCCTATCATCTTCAATGCATTCCTTCCTAGTCACTGGGACTCAGTCACAAGAATTTTCCATATCTTCTCCTTCAGTGAGAAATCTTGGTTCATGTCTACTTCCACGGAAAATGTTCCAGTCCAGCAAATTAGTAGTTCCTCTTATTACCCTGGATATACAAATACACACAGGAAGATGTGTTTTTAAATATGTATATCAATCTATCAAAAACTAAGTCACTTAATCTCTCAGCTTCAATTTCCTCATCTGCAAAATGGGTGTAATAATTCAAAGTGTTGGATCAAGGATCAAATGAAGTAGTATAAATAAAACAATTTTTTCAAACTTTAAAGTGTTTAAATATATGTAACATTTATATTATTACATTTAGGGGGATGGAGTCAAGATGGCGGAGTAGAAGACTCACGTATGCGAGCTCCGAACCCACAGCCCATAGGTTTAATGTAAGAAGAGCTCCCCACAAGTTCTGGATCACTGCAGGGTGTGCAGAAACACAGTGGAAGAGATTTCCGTTCCAGAGAGCCCTGGAGAGTCATCCCCAGGGTCCCTCACGCCCCAGAAAGCGAAGTCTACACCAGCACTGCCCTGGCCACGTGGCCGAGAGGAGCAGATCAGAGCAGGCTTCAGGGACTGAACCTCCGGAGGCCTGGAAGGTCCCTCCGCCCTCAGACTCTACAGGTCAGTGAGAGACACGTCTGGGCTGGCCGAGAGGGGAGCGGGGTGTCTCCGTGACTCGGGCCCCCTCAGGAGGAAGCCTCGGAGGCAGAGGCAGGGGCAGGAAGCGGCGGAGGCAGAGGCAGCAGCGGCGGCCCCTGGGACTACCCAAGCAGGCAGGATCTTCATTACTGAAAGTCTCTGCATAAACCACCTGAAGGAGCTGAGCCTGGGAGACAGCCCTGCTCCACCCGCTCCATTACTGAAGGTCTCTGCATAAAGCCCCTGAGGGAACTGAGCTTGGGAGGCGGCCCTGCCCCCACCCCAGCACCAGAACTAAAGCTCACATTGAATAGCAGCAGCGCCTGCCCCGGAAAGCCCATTTGAATCTCAGACCCCAAGCACTAGCTGGGCAGATCTAGGCGGGGGTGGACAGGAATCTCAGAAGTCAAGTAACTGGCTGGGAAAATGCCCAGAAAAGGGAAGAAAAATAAGACTATAGAGAGTTTTTTTGAGCAGATGCAAATGATCCCACCTTTCGGATTTGATGATGAGGAGATATTCTTGCCATCAGGGAAAGACGTGGAGGGCGGGGCCTCTGTATCCAGGGCATGCCAGGGGGTTGTTGGGTGGGCTCAGGCCTTGCAAGAGCTCAAAAATGATTTTGAAAAGCAAGTTAGACAGGTGGAGGAAAAACTGGGAAGAGAAATGAGAGAGATGCAAGAAAAGTATGAAAAACAGGGCAATACCTTGCTAAAGGAGACCCAAAAAAATGCTGAAGAAAATAACACCTTGAAAAATAGGCTCACTCAATTGGCAAAAGAGGTTCAAAAAGCCAATGAGGAGAAGAATGCTTTCAAAAGCAGAATTAGCCAAATGGAAAAAGAGGTTCAAAAGCTCACTGAAGAGAATAGTTCTCTCAAAATTAGAATGGAACAGATGGACTCTAATGACATTATGAGAAACCAAGAAATCACCAAACCAAATCAAAAGAATGAAAAAATGGAAGAGAATGTGAAATATCTCATGGGAAAAACAACTGACCTGGAAAATAGATCCAGGAGAGACAATTTAAAAATTATGGGACTGCCTGAAAGTCATGATCAAAAAAAGAGCCTTGATATCATCTTCCATGAAATTATCGAGGAAAACTGCCCTGATATTCTAGAACCAGAGGGCAAAATAAGTATTGAAAGAATCCATTGATAACCACCTGAAAGAGATCCAAAAAGAGAAACTCCTAGGAACATTGTGGCCAAATTCTAGAACTTCAAGGTCAAGGAGAAAATATTGCAAGCAGCTAGAAAGAAACAATTCCAGTATTGTGGAAATAAAATCAGGATAACTCAAGATCTATCAGCTTCTACATTAAGGGATCAAAGGGCATGGAATAGGATATTTCAGAAGTCAAAGGAACTAGGACTCAAACCAAGAATCACCTATCCAGCAAAACTGAGTATAATACTTCAGGGGAAAATATGGTCTTTCAATGAAACTGAGGACTTTCAAACATTCTTGATGAAAAGACCAGAGCTGAAAAGAAAATTTGACTTTCAAACACAAGAATGAGAAGAAGCATGAAAAAGTAAGCAGCAAAGAGAAGTCTTAAGAGACTTACTCTAAGTGAACTGTTTGCTTTCCTACATGGAAAGACAATATTTGTAACTCTTAAAACTTTTCAGTATCTGGGTAGTTGGTGGGACCACACACACACACGTACGCACATGCATGCACACACATACACACATGCACACACATACAGAGACAGAGAGCACAGAGTGAATTGAATAGGATGGGACCATATCTTAAAAGAAATTAAGGTAAATGGTGAGAGAGAAAGGTAGGGGGAGGAAAGAGGGTGAAATGGAATGGGTAATTATATGTCATTTAAGAGGCAAGTAGGAGACTTTTTAGTGGAGGGAAAAAGAGGAGAGCTGATAAAAAAAAAAAAAAACAAGTTTACCCTCATCACATTTGACTAAAGGAAGGAATAAAATGCACACTCATTTTGGTATGAAAACCTATCTCACAGTATAGGAAATTGGGGGAGAAGGAGATAAGCAAGCGGTGGGGGGGGATGATGGAAGGGAGGGCAATGGGAGGAGGGAGCAATTTGAAGTCAACACTCAGGGAGGGACAGGATCAAAAGACAGAAGAGAAACAATGAGGGGCAGGATAGGATGGAGGGTAATTCAGTTAGTCTTACACAACATGACTATCAGGGAAGTCATTTGCAAAACTACACAGATAGGGCCTATATTGAATTGCCTGCCTTCCCAAAGGGAATGGGTGGGGAGGGAGGGATGGGGAGAATTTGGAACTCAAAGTTCTAGGAACAACTGTTTAGTATTGTTGTTGCTACTAGGAAATAAGACATACAGTTAATGAGGAATAGAAAGTCATCTGGCCCTACAGGACAAAAGAGAAGATGGGGACAAGAGAAGGGAGGGATGACAGAAGAGAGGGCAGATTGGAGATAGAGAAAATTAGATTGCTTGGTGTATTGGGATGGTGGGAGGGGATAAAAGGGGAGAAAATTTGGAACCCAAAATTTTGTGAAAATGAATGTAAAAAGTTAAATAAATAAATAAATATTTATATTATTACATTTATATTAAGTATTCATTATGCATCTTTTATGTGTCTGAATTACTGTGCATATATAGGTACAATTTTGGTACAAATTTGTGTGTTCAATTGTGTAGGGAACTTTTAAATGTGGAGAACGCCCTCCACTGATGCAGATCAACATCTGATTCATACATTGCAGTGTTAGAGAGTTTCCTGGGGGAACTGTGAGATTAATTGACTTGCCCATAGTCATACAACAGGTAGGTGTAAGAAGCCAAAACTGAACCTATATCTTTCTGACTCCAAAGCCAGTCCTTTAGTTACTACATTATGACATCTCATTAATATAATGCAACTAATTTTTATATAAACGATGTGACATGATTTAGTTTGCACATGTATATTTTTGCACATGACATAAAACACCTTATATATATGTATACATATATATATATACTTATAAACTTCTAGTTTATAAAATAATCACATATGCTATAGGTATTTGTTAACATTATTTTATTTCACGTGTATATATGTCTCTGCTTATACAATATAAATCTCTGTGCATACATACACATGAAATAAAATAATGTATATGGATTCCAATAAAGTATGTGATTACGTTTTCTGTGTCTATAGGCATATACATATATAGGATGATGTTTCCCAGAATTATTTAAACTCCTTTTTTAAAAAGGAATCAGAGAAGTGATATTCAAGAATAAGTATAAGCCATGGATGATAAAGTTCTCTTACATTACCTGAGTATGTTAAATGGATTGTACAGCAATATCACCATGACAATTCTATATTTAAGATTGAAAAAGTCATTTCCATTTTAAATTTCTATTTTCTGTCCCCTATAACTTTTCTTTTTCAAAAAAGTCTCTTCTGTTGAATTTTTTTTTCATGCTCCATCTCTATCTGAGCAATATATTGGAAAGTTTCATTAAAAAATCTATTTGACCATTTAGGAATTACCTACATGTGAAAGGGGGCATTTGTGATGTTGGTGAAGTTTTTGAAAAGAATTTATTTTAAAATTCTGTCATTCAGAAATTGCTTGGCCCTTACCTTAAGCAAAGTCTTTTACCTTAATAAAAAAAAAAGTTTTGAAAGCACAAATACATGGCCTTTTGAAAATGACTTATTGTGCAAGGGAAATAAACAATTTCTCCTTCAAGAAGATGTCCTAGTGAGTCATTCACAAGTTGGTGTATTCAAAAGGACTAAAATCCACCTGGCAATCAGTGATACAATAGATACAATACCGTTCAAGAGCTAGTTTCTTACTTTTTTGTTTTGCTAGTGGTCCCCAATCTATGGACCACTGGCTTTTCCCAGAGCTCTGAAAATTTATCAATATTGAACACCCTTTTATACACTAACACATCACACACTCATCCATATTACTGTTTTTCAAATGCACATAAAAGTTTCTGCCATTAATAAAAGGTACATTTATTGACAGACATTTAGTGATTAACAGTAGGCTTTTCTAATTAAATACTTTTACAGACAATGGTTACTAATATTGGGACTACTGTAATATAAATAATAAAGAAATAATTTAAAAGTCCATAACTTTTTTTCTTCTAGCATTAGAAAGGAATTGTAATAGTCAAAATTTTGGAGACCATTGCTCCCAAGGATTGCTGCATGGCTTTTGACTTCAGTATTACACTGTGTTACTCAATCAAGCAAACAAGAAGTATGAGCTGGCCAAAGCTAGCCATTGAAATGCATTGGATGAAACAGTGTCTATTTGCAAAGGCCCATTGATCAGTTTTGTCATCTGTATCATGCAAATAATTTTATGGACTAATGTAGTACAATTAAGCACAATCTATATAGTTTCAGGCATTGGTCTAAACAGGTCTGACAATTAATTTTCAAATTTCTGTGTAAGATTCATCATGTTTTATTATTCTGAGGAAGTAGGAATGCAGATATTTAAAAAAAAAACAGAAAATAAAACTGACAAACTGAGTCAATTTCTGAACAATGTCCAAGAAATAACAAAATGCATTTATAATAATTATGTGCTAAATATTCCTTAATATTTCTTTTTTCCTTTCTTGAGTCTATTCTTGGACTATAGGTCTATTCTCTAATTATCAGTGATCAAGGTCATCTCAGGTGCATATTGCTTTACTAGCATTATGGTTTTGTAACTTTATTCATGATGGGAATCTATCATCTGCTCACTTTTCACCTGACTAGAGGTGGATTGAGGATGAGAAATCTATCCAGGGACCCAAACAAATCAAATTACTGATCATTCAGACTTTGAGAGACTCTCTATCTAGGCTGTTGGCCAGTTTGTGTTACAATTTAAGCCAGTTCAGGATCCAGAGGATTTTCAGCTAAGCCTTCAGATGAGATTAAAAAAATACATAATCTGGAAAGGAAAAGGGATCCCCAGTGTGTCAGGATTATAACCAGGAATAACTGACTATATCCCAGCTAATGAAGTAAATTTGCCAAAGATATATGAATCTCATCATCTCTTCGAATAGGTTCAAGTAATAATTTGTTCTCTACTAGGGAAAGAGTATGAGGAGAGTGGTAATTTTGTAGTCAAATGATATGAATTCAAAATTTGGCTCTGTTACCATCTAGGTGACCTTAGGAAAATCATTTGCCTTTCTTACCTTCAATTTCCCATCCTGTGGAATGAGGGAGTTGGACTACTTGACCTTTATGATTCTTTCCACCTCTAAATCTGGAATTGTATGTTCAGAAAGAAGGAAGGCATTGTGCCTTCTAAACCAAGTAGTCATCAATGTATCAGGCTCAAAGGGAAAGTGTGGTCTGATATGAAATACCTATAGATAAATGAAGCAAAGGAAATCCATCAGAATGGTGAGAAGACTTTGTTACATAAGGATTGGTCAAAGCAGCAGCTCTTGTAAGAGGGTCTATGAAGATACAAAAGTAGACAATTATTTCAGTATGGATTGGTTTCCTTTATAATCTGATGCATTTAAAATTTTTATGCATTTGAAAACCTAATTCTGAGACTAGGTCCATGCTTCATCAGATTGTCAATGGAGTCCACATCAAAAAAAAAAAAAGATTAAAGACTCCTGGGTTAAGGAACTGGGAATGTTTAATCTGGACGAAAGGTTTAAGAGAGACATGATAGCTAACTTCAAACATTTGAGTGATGATATATGGAAACGTGATTAGGATTGTTCTGCTTAGTCTGACATAGCAAAAGGAGATATCCTGGGTACAAATCAAAAAGCAAATTTGGGCTCAAATGAGGAAAATCTTCCTACCAATAATTAATATCCAAATATGGAACGAGATGCTTCAGAAGGCTGTAAATTCCTCACTACTGGAGGCTGTCAAGTAGAAGCAGAATGTTGATCACTTACTGGTGATCTCAGAATATCAAGACTGAAAGGTCAGTCTTTGAAAATGAAGCTTCAAGGATTTCAGAAGTCACCTAGTCCAACCCATGTTAGGAAAAAAATTAATTCTCTTTACATCGTTAACGTGGGATATGTGTCTCCTTTGGATGGTCTTTGATGTCTCTTCTAAGCTTTGTCCTCAGAACTATGTATATTACTGAAGATGTGGACCAGATAAGATATGATGAGAACTTAAGTTGAGAGGGTTTTGATCAGATATGAACTGGCCTAGATAGATAACATTTAGGCTTCATATAAATTCAAATATTTATAATTCTATCAATAGGGCTGAGTGTCAGTCTGTCTGTATGAACATATGTATGTGAAGAATAGAAACACGTTTATACAAAGATAAGCTTTATGATGTCAGATTGTCACTCAAAATTGATGGGAGTTCAATTTCATTATTTGTATATCAACATATAATGTTACAGAAATGGCTACACTTCTCTTGCATTATTATGTGGAGATGGAAACACGAAAGCCATTACCTATACTTACCCTAGGATCACATCCTTGGAATTATCCCAATCTTCTAATAGAAAGGAGCTGGTTGTTACTTCTCCCACCTCCAACAGCACAGCTTCTTCCTGTAACCAGCCCTGTTCCTAAACAACAAAGTCAGACTGCTAAAATAGAAAGTCAGGCAGGGTAGAAGCTAATGAAACAATTAAAAGAAAGAAAGGTGAGAGAGTAAAATTAACCTTGGTTATTGTTCCTACCAACAGCTCTTCCAGTCTCTAAGGCTGAGTTCTGGCAAACTGTTCAGCAAGAAAAATTCCTCGCTGCTAAAGGGGGTAGCTCAACTCTATCCACCTCATTCTGAATGCCAAACACTACATTTAGAAACCACCATTTGGCAATGATATGTACTTTCTGAGTTAAATCATTCATGGTTACATGTAAACGATTTGTATACCATCAATACATTTTTGAATTGGGGACCACTATGTGAATATGTCAAATCTTTTATGGATAAATTTTATGTAACTCGATTTTGGAGCAAATACATTTCAAGTTTTGATAATGGTGCCTTTAAAAAAGTTAATTTATTACCTTCATCAAGATCCAAGGAATTTAGACCATATTTGCTTCCCTACACCCCCTGCAGTCTACTGTCACTGTGTGACAATTCCCTAGAATTTTTCCTTTTTTTCTCTCCTTGTCATTCTTTGGGCGTTTAACAGTTCCCTCAGGGCATTGCCAATTATTTATGACATACTTGTCCATGTAAGATCTAGTCAGAAAATCTGTTCCTATGGAAACTGCTGTTTTCAAACAGGCTGGCACCAACTTCAAAACAATGTTATCAAATGTACAATAGTGGGGACATCTTTAAATGGAGACACACTCTAATGATTCAGACAATCCCCAAAAATGTGCGAAACTAAGAACAAAATGATGCTCAATCTACCACTGGATCAAGTAGAGGGTGCAGTACCAATTAGCAAATAAAGGAATAATTTTCCCTTAGCACATATAGGAAATTCAGATAGAAAGCAGGTTAAGCTTTGAAAATAAAGCTTCAGAAGATATTCTCAGAAAACGCATAATACATTTGTGATTAAATTAGTAGAAGCATGTGTAGAATTGTAGATTAACTTTTTATTATTATTAATAATTTTTTTCTGTCATTTAAACATATACTCCAGCCTAAAAAATTTCCTGAAATCCTTCGTCTATAATCCTTGCTACTGAAAATGCAGCCTTGGAAACTGTATTTTATAATCAGGGTATTTATTAGCTCATTACCCATTCCTAGTTTGTTTCCTTTGTCCCACTGTTTATTCATTTTGACACCAAGAGAAATGAAGCACAATGGAAGTGCTGAGTTAGACTGCTCACAAAGAGTTTGGTTAATCAGGTTACTAAGGCAGAAATCATTCTATACCCTAGACTGAGATTTTTTTCCTTTTGTTTGTTGGAAGACACTCATTTCCCTCTGCTGCATTTAGAACCAAATTTCACTAGTTGCCATGGCAATATTTTTGAAGTCAGTATCTCTCTAATGTTCTGTCACGACCTATTATGATATAGCCTGGATTTGCTGTAGACTTCATTTGTCCATCAGTCATACCAGAGAACGCTGAAAAGAATGGGGAGGAAAGAGAGAGCTATATTTCATTATTTCAGAAAAATGATCCCAGTTGTCTTTAGGGTGGCATGAGAGGTTGAAAGGTAAATATGCTTTTAAAAAATCAACCCCATTACATAGTAAAGCACTCTAAATTTTGGCTAAAGTGTTAATTAAATCTGCAGGCATGAACATATTTATATATCATGGTTTTGTATTTGACAAACTGAAAGACTAACCGGGATAGATATGAAATGAGGAAAACTCATGGATGTCCAATTTGAAGATGAAATACAAGAATTCCTACTGTGCGGTTTGTTTCAGGAAAAGAAAAAGAAAAAAAAAAACTCTAGTTTGTTCACTCCAGGACCTGATTCATGGTTTGTATGTCTTGTGATTAGTCATCGTGCTCTAATTTGTACCCTTCCTGTGGGCCACAACAGAAGTGCTGGTTCTCTTGGGAGATAAATGAGCTAAAATAGAAGACATTGCCAAGGAAAGGCTTTTACATCTAATGTTGGAAATGTGCAGAAAGGCAACATTAGCATTCAGGCAAGATTTGAAGCCTGTGGCCTGACTGGCCAAAAGGTGATGGTTAGCTCTGGAATTATGATGAAGAACTGAATGTGACCAGAATGGCTTTTGACTTTGACTCAATTTCTGCATCACTCTCAACCCTAAGCAACACTTAGGGAGTACACCAACTCCTTTTCCACCCCACCAAGCATGAAGCATCATTCTAGCTGCTGAGAAGATTAGATAGAGGCTATCTAAGATGCAAAAGCTTTACCTTGATTTTTTCTTATCACTTTTATTCCTCTAGTTATTAGAGTTATTTCTGCTCCTTGAATGTTTAAAAAAGTCCTTAAAATTATATAAATGTGCATATATATATGTACATATATGTATATACATATATACATACTCATATATATGTATATATGTGTGTATGTGTGTGTGTTCCACAGATCTTCCCCATTAGGATATGAAGTTTCCTAATTTTCATTTTTTAATAAATAGAACATTTGTTAATAGATTAATTATTACAATGAATATTCATTTAACAAAATAAATAAATAAATGAAAAAAAAATAAAATGAAAAAAATAAATAATTAATAATTAATAAAATAAAAAAGAGAACTTTTAATCCACAATATTTAGTAAAGTTCCAGAAAGGAAATAAATAAAATCAACAGGTATTTATTCACTTTAATTTTAAGATAATTTTTTTATTAAATAAAACAAAAATGAAATAAGTTATTAAATAAAAATAATTTTATTTTTAATTAATATTTTATTTTTTCCATTTAAAAGTCTCTATGTGCTGATGTAGCATCATAGACCTTCAGGAACTTTAACATCACTTTCATTTTTCAGATGAGATAACTGTAGAGATTAAATGATATAATCAAGATCAATGAATTGAGGCACACCCAATTAAAAAAAAAATACTTTGTCCTTTGACAATCTCATTCACTTTCTTGCTTATACCAGCTAGATGAATATGATTCCTACATATATATGTATAGCCCTGGTCTCTTTTCTGAGCTCCAGACCCATACCCCCACCTGTTTCTGGTATATTTAAGCCTAGATATTCTCTTTGCACCTTAAAGTTAAAAAGTATAAAACAGAGTTTATGATTTTTTGTCCTGAATGATCTCATCCTTATGACGACCCATTTCCATCTGTAGAACAACATAGTATTTAATATTAGTAACCTTATGATTATCTTTGCTTTCTGGGTGAAATTAATTACATAAAAATCCTATTTCTTAAATTACATGAAACCATAGCTCACCAATCATCCTTATTTATTTATTTATTTACTTTCATTCATTCATTCATTCATTTATTTACTCTTTATTTTATTTTTTTATAAATTTATTTATCAAACTTTTCACATTCATTTCCACAAAATTTTGGGTCCCAAATTTTCTCTCCATTTGTCCCCACTCCCACTCCAATACACTGAGCATTCTAATTTCCCCTATTGCCAATCTGCCCTCTCTTCTATCATCCCTCCCTTCCCTTGACCCCATCTTCTCTTTTGTCCTGTAGGGCCAGATAACTTTCTATTCCCCATTACCTGTATTTCTCATTTCCTAGTAGCAAGAACAATACTCAACAGTTGTTCCTAAAACTTTGAGTTCCAACTTCTCCCCATCCCTTCCTCCCCACCCATTCCCTTTGGGAAGGCAGGCAATTCAATATAGGCCATATCTTTGTAGTTTTGCAAATGACTTCGATAAATAGTCGTGTTGTGTAAGACTAACTATATTTCCCTCCATCCTATCCTGCCCCCCCCATTGTTTCTATTCTCTCTTTTGATCCTATCCTTCCCCAAGTGTTGACTTCAAATTGCTCCCTCCTCCCATTGCCCTCCCTTCCATCACCCCCCCCCCACACCCGGCTTATCTCCTTCTCCCCAACTTTCCTGTATTGTGAGAAAGGTTTTCACACAAAAATGAGTGTGCATTTTATTCGTTCCTTTAGTCGAATGTGATGAGAGTAAACTTCATGTTTTTCTCTCAGCTCCCCTCTTTTTCCCCTCCACTAAAAAGTCTCCTTCTTGCCTCTTTTATGAGAGATAAATTAGCCCCATTCCATTTCACCCTTTCTCCTCCCAATACATTTCTCTCTCACCATTTACCTTAATTTTTTTGATATGATTCCATCCTATTCAATTTACTCTGTGCTCTCTGTCTCTGTGTGTGCGTGCTTGTGTGTATGTGTGTGCATGTGTGTGTGTGTAATCCCACCAACTATCCAGACACTGAAAAGTTTTAAGAGTTACAAATATTGTATTTCCATGTAGGAATGTAAACAGTTCAACTTTGATAAGTCCCTTATGACTTCTTCTTGCTGTTTACTTTTTCATGCTTCTTCTCATTCTTGTGTTTGAAAGTCAAATTTTCTTTTCAGCTCTGGTCTTTTCATCCATAATGCTTGAAAGTCCTCTATTTCATTGAAAGACCATTTTTTCCCCTGAAGTATTGTACTCAGTTTTGCTGGGTAGGTGATTCTTGGTTTTAGTCCTAGTTCCTTTGACTTCTTGAATGTCATGTTCCACGCCCTTCGATCCCTTAATGTAAAAGCTGCTAGAACTTGTGTTATCCTGATTGTATTTCCACAATACTGGGATTGTTTCTTTCTAGCTGCTTGCAATATTTTCTCCTCGACCTGGGAATTCTGGAATTTGGCCACAATGTTCCTAGGAGTTTCTCTTTTTGGATCTCTTTCAGGTGGTTATCAATGGATTCTTTCAATACTTATTTTGCCCTCTGGTTCTAGAATATCGGCAGTTTTCCTTGAAAATTTCATGAAAGATGATGTCTAGGCTCTTTTTTTGACCATGACTTTCAGGTAGTCCCATAATTTTTGAATTGTCTCTCCTGGATCTATTTTCCAGGTCAGTTATTTTTTCAATGAGATATTTGACATTATCTTCCATTTTTTCATTCTTTTGGTTTTGTTTTGTGATTTCTTGGTTTCTCAGAAAGTCATTAGCCTCCATCTGTTCCATTCTAATTTTGAGGGAACTATTTTCTTCAGTGAGCTTTTGAACCTCTTTTTCCATTTGGCTAATTCTGCTTTTGAAAGCATTCTTCTCCTCACTGGCTTTTGGAACCTCTTTTGCCAATTTAGTTAACCTATTTTTCAAGGTGTTATTTTCTTCATCATTTTTTTGGGTCTCCTTTAGCAAGGTGTTGACCCTTTTTCATGCTTTTCTTGCATCTCTCTCATTTCTCTTCCCAGTTTTTCCTCCACCTGTCTAACTTGATTTTCAAAATCCTTTTTGAGCTCTTCCATGGCCTGAGTCCATTGGATATCTATTTCGGATGTTTGGGATGCAGAGGCCTTGATTTCCATGTTTTTACCAGATGGTAAGCATTGTTCTTCCTCATCAGAAAGAAAAGGAGGAAATATCTGTTCACCAAGAAAGTAACCTTCTATGGTCTTATTTTTTTTTTCCCTTTTCTGGGCATTTTCCCAGCCAGTTACTTGACTTCTGATATTCCTCTCCACCCCCACCTCACTAGTGCTTGGGGTCTGATATTCAAATGCAGCTCCCCAGCCTCAGGGCTTTCAGCAGGGCTGGGGGGCAGGGCTGCTATTCAGTGGGATTAAGTACAGGTTCTCAGGTGGGGGCAGGGCTGCCTCACAGGGCTCAGCTCCCTCAGGGGGTTTATGGGGAGACCTTGAACAATGGATCCAAGCCCTTTCCTGCTCCAGGAGGTCCTGTCAACTGCTTCCCCTGCTGCTTCCTGCCGAGGGGGCCTGAATTATGGGGACACCCCACCCCCCTCTTGGACAGCCTGATAGGGTCTTTCATTGACCTGTAGAACCTGTGGGTTGAGGGACCTTCGCGGCCTCTGGAGATTCTTTCCCTGAAACCTGCTCAGATCTGCTCCTCTCGGTGCCACGTGGCCAAGGCAGGGCTGGGCTCTGCTCTGGGTCTGGTGCCCAACAGACCTGTGGTGTCAGTTTTTCAGGACTCTGTGGAACAGAAATCTCCTCCACTCTGTTGCTGTGCAGCTTCCACTGCTCCAGAATTTGTTGGGATTTCTTTTTACAGGTAATTTTTGGGCTGTGGGTTTGGAGCTAGCATATGTGAATCTTTCTACTCCACCATCTTGGCTCCTCCCCTAGTTCTCTCCATAACTCACTAATCTTGCTCCTGTTATATATTGCCTCTGCTTTCACAGCCCTATCTCATCTTGCAAACATTTCTCAAATGAGCAATCTTCTCTCCATTCCCCCTCTCTGCTTTCTCAGTAAAGGCTTTAATTACCACCACCAAGGACTATTGCAACATCTCTTATAGTTCTTTTCATCTTGACCTTCTCTCTTTATTCCTGATCAAGACATTTTATACTTCTGATAGAATGAATGAATGATTGAAAAATATTTATTAAGGTCTTATTAAGTTATGGGGATATAAATGCTAAAAGTAAAATAGTCTCTTCCTTAAAGGAATAGAAGGGAGTATTGGCCAGGTATAGGTATTTTGGTCTAGGAAGTCAAAAAATATGAAATAATCTTTCTTACGCATTTATTTGGTTATGTCAGACATATACTACGACTGAAAACAGAAACAAAAATCAATGTCTCTCCATTGTCTATTGAATAATGCTCCAACTCCTTTGCCTGACATTTGAATCTTCCTCAATCTAACATCACTTTTCCCCCACCTGATATCATATTGTTTTCTTACTCATTCCAGCTATTTGTGTCTCCTAGTCATTTTCTGTGTTCTTCTGTCTTCCTTCTGATTTTCTCTGGCTGTGCCTTATGATGGGAATGTTCTCTCTCTGTCTCTGTCTGTCTGTCTCTGTATCTCTCTCTCCTCTGTCTCTCTCTCCCCCTCTTTCTTTTTCTCTCTCTCCACTTCCTCTTTCTCTTTCCCTCTCTCCTCTCTCTCTTTATATCTATTAAATTTCTATTTCTCTTTTAAATCCTAACTTAAATACTATTTCCTCCAGGAAACCTTATTTATTTAATACTTTGTCTCATAAGTCTCAAGTGCACTTATTATGTAATATTGTGTACTGTGGCCTTTTGTTTGGGTGTTTTATCTCCGACTTAACTCTAAAGATTCTTGAGGATAGAGACAATGTTTCATCTATATTTGTCTCTACCCCAGTTTCTAAGAAAGTGTTCTGTACACACTAAGTGTTTAATATGTACAGGCATATTTAAACAAAAGCAAAACAAGATAAAAAACGTATAAAGAATACATATCGTCCAGGTTAAAAAAATGCAGTTGTATGGAGAGTGTATTAAGCTTATCCATTGGTATATATGTCTTGCAGAGTCACTACAAATGGGAAATGAGTTGAGTCCAACATTACAAAGGAGGAGAGAAAGCATGAATGCTTTTGAGAAATTATGGAGTTCCCTTAGAGACTCCAGATGTCTACATGAAACAAAGACCCACTAGTGTAATACTCCTCTTGCTACTGTGTGACTGTAAAACTTGGAATACCTTAATTTTGGAAGAATTTCAAATCAGCATCACCAAGAGGACAATGAAAAGGAGAATGGTGGGATGAGCAGGCTGTAGGCTATGGCACACAACAGACAACTACAAAAGGGAAGTAAAGATTTCATTTATGAAATATGTAAACGAAAAATAAGATGGAATGTTCATATGGTGAGACAGGGGGATAATTAAAGTGTTTTGATGGCATTGTTGAAGCATTAAGAAAAGACAAAGAAGGCTCCCAGAATATTGGTTGGCCCTCCTATAAACTTGAAGGAGAATATGGCCAGGAATTGCATAAGAACGCATGGATGAGTTATGAACTTCACTGCTGGAGGGAGCACCCACATCAACGAGATAGATCAAAGATCTGTTTGACTATGTATGTGTTTATGTATGTATAATGATACCTCTACCACTAATGATAATAATATAACCACTTCTACCACAAGTAAGTCACATTACTGGTAGGATTGAGACTTGAACCTAAGTCTTTAAATTTATAATCTACAGTTCTTTTCAGTATCTTATATCTGTCTATATATTATGCTACTTTGCTCTCATTGAAAGTTTGCTCTTGTAATAGCATTCATCAGGTGCTCTGGGTTTGTGTTCTCCCTTTCCCTAATGAGGGTCAGTGTGAGAACTGTTTTTTCCTTTTTTGAGGTTTCCTCTGCAGTTCCCTCTCATTTGATGGTACCTAATCAGAATATGGCAATATTTCTGTAGTCAATCATCTCTTGATTCTCTTGAAGGGGATTTTCCTGTCAATCACTTTGGATTGTTCATTAATTTATAGTCAGGACTGTCAACCCCCTAAAACAAATGCCTCTCTTGCTTATACCAGTCCTGAGTGAGATTCTGGGATATTTGAGTTGAGTGGAGAAAAGATTAGTACTAGTTATGGCAAGAAAAATGCTGATTTTGGAGTCTGAATACCTGTGTTTAAACCTTAGATCTAGTATTTACTGTCTATGTACCTTGGACACATAACTTAAACTCTCTGAGCCTAGATTTCTTCCTTTTTAAATGGTGGGGGTTGGATAAGGTGAACTCTAAGTTTCCTTCCAGTAATCCTCTGATCTTATGATTTATATGAGAGCTATAAATAAATGTAACTGATACATCCCTCTAGTGGGCATGATAATGAGTTGACTTTATTACCTGCTATGGGAATTACCTATAATCCCATCATCTATAATGGGAATAATCAGGATAACTTTCCCCCTTTCCCATCTGCTTTACTGGGGCACTTGCATTCTAATGGGGGAAGACAACACATAAAACCTTTGGACTTCAGTTTTCCCATCTGTAAAATGAGGGAGTTGAATAAGATAGCCTTTAAGACTTTTTCTAGCTCTAAATCTCTGATCTATTCTTTTCTAACTTGAGTGGTGGCTAAGGAGGTGATACTTTGGTGACTGACCGTAGTAGCTAGAATTATCTTCAGAGCTAGGGAAGGAATAGGCATTTATATAATGCCTACGGTGTTGATTAGTGCCATATGCAAATCAAGTCCCATAAGCAAACCAACAATAGCAATGTCTCAGCAACATCATTGATTACATTTCTGATTCAGTCTGGTATATTTTTGACTTATTGCAGCTGTTTGTATTGGATTTCTGAGATGGAAACTGCTAGTATTATCAAATAAAAGTGTGCACATATCACCTCTCCCTCTCCCTCCTTTACCTTTGTGTAGGGGCTTGTAAAGGATGATAGTATACAATCAAGCTAATGGCGGTTGTACTAACGCTGCAAACACTCATTGAGACATTTTTTCTCCATCCTCATGGTTTAGGCTATAATTTAGCAGCTAGTTTATAGAATTTTTAGATTTTTTTGCAGGGAAAGTCCTATTAGGAGTTCAGGAAACTTGTTTTAGGGCACAAGTGTTGAACAATGGTAACATCACATGATCATATATTCTCTTAAAATGTAATGATATAATTTATTACAGTGTCATAGTACATTTGAATAGCCATGTATATACACACATATATATGTGTGTATATATATATATATATATATACATATATATATTTATATATACACGTATATAGAATTAGATTGGGGAGTTAGTTGTCAAAGGAAACCTTTACCTACATCAAGGACTGTGAATTTGGAGAGGAGTGTACATTGATGTTGATAATGATAACATGGAAGGCATTTGACATCATGTTGTGCAGTCTTTGCACAGCCACCTGAGTAAACAGAGAAAGTAGATGACATAGGAAATACTTTGTGTGAGCCACTAGAAACTGTGAAGCATTTTCTGATTCCCAAAGAAACAGCTGGAGAATCAAAAGGAAGCATGATGAAATGAAAAGATGACTGAATTCAAAATCAGAGGATTTGGGTACAAATCCTGGTTCTGCCATTTACAACCTATGTGACTCTAAGCAAATCATTTCAACACTGCAGAACACAATTTCCTCTTCTATAAAATGGTCAGTTCTAGCTGACATTTATGGGCGTTTTCAAATCTAAATCTATTATTCTACAATCCTAGAAGAACTGGTGAAATAAGGACGTGAGACTATGTTAGCTTGAGGGGCCCATAGTATAGGATAGGCACACAGGTCAGCAGACTTAAGGGTAACAGTAGTACAAACAACAGGTTACCAGAGAAACGCTGGAGTGATTTAGCCAGTGGCCAGACTGACATAGACTGGTTTTATGCGATAGAGTTAATGACCTTTAATGGAATGTATATAATATATGCTTTGTATATAACTCCAACATGTTAAGTGATATAATTGAATGAAGCCTCTTTTCCTGCTTCACAATATGCTTCTTGAGTTGTTATGTAGGTACTTTATGTGCCTAAGATTTATGTGTTTGCTATATTGCTTACCATTTAAGCTTTAGAATTAGGTATTACATTGATACAGTGTGCATGGAACCCACTTGTGTGCAAATGAATGGGCAGTCTGATAGATTACAAATTAAAACTATCAATCAGTTATTTCAAGGACTGCAAACTTTACCTTTAGGAAGAGTGTAAAGGGCATGAGGGTTTTACTTTGATTGCTTGAATGACAGAAGTGGAATTACTGCTTATATCTCTTTCTGTTTTGTTGTCTTCTTGATGCTTATGGAATGGATACAAGAATGTGTGGAAGGCAGGACATCATGGAAGGTGAAACTATAAAGAATGGTGTGTGATTGTGTGTATCTTTATTTCCAAACTCAGAGAAAACCAAACCAAATCAAAAATAAAAACTGAAGAAATGAAAGACTGGGGAATGATAGCGGGGGAAGTGGTGGGAAGAGGGGTTATATTACTTGTTCCTGAATCTTGAAAGAGGTAAAAGAAGAACACTCACCCTAGAGAGTCTCTCCGGTAGTAACTCAAGGCATCCCTCTCTACAGTTTGCAAAATGGAATAAGTTGAGGCAAATTACTGCCTGGGCAGGTGTTCCAGGAGCAATATAAGGAAACTTTCTCTCTGCTGTCTTTGGAATATGAATGTCTTCCCTTTCCAGTCTTAGAACTTATATTCTCTTCCTGCCTCTCCCCCAACAAAAGCATCTATGAGGGAATTGTTTTCCTTTGTTTTATGATGGGTAAAGAAAAAATTTTATTGAAAGTTATATTTTGTTAGTATGGTTCAATTATATACTCCATTATTTGATTTCTAGTGATTTGCTTGATTTGCAAATAGAGTTTGCATTAGATAATGGTTCAAGCCAAGAATGTATTGTCCTCCTACTTTGAATCTTAGGTGAATGTGGCGAGCTCTAGGATGGAAGAAGAGTTAGTCATGGGAAAACAAGCAAGCAAGGTTTACTTAATTGAAACATTAAGAAAAGTAATTTTATCCAGGCTTAGAAATTATGATGTTTGAATATTATTAAAAATATATTCTCCAATGGCCTTTACTGAAGACACATGAGCAATCTTCTTTATTTACCAAGAAGATGAGAGTTATCATTGTTAACCTCAGGGCTGATCTTATGCTTATGGATAGTAGGTTATTGGTACTGTGGAAGGATAGGCTTATGCAATCATAGTTTAGAAATTGGAAGAGATATTAGAGTTCTAATCCAACCCTCTCGTTTTACAGATGAGGAATGGAGCTTCAGAAAATCAAGTAATTTGGCAAGGTCACATAGATAGTTAGGTGAAGGTAACTGTATTACCCCAGACTTTTGGGGTAATTAATAATCCATTTATTAATTAGACTAAGAGATAATACATGGATGGTCATTGGTCTCTTTTGGTGATAAAAAGGCAAACCATGGAGATCATCAAGAGTTTAAATACCTTTGGAGAAGTGGATGCCCCTCACAGACAAAGGTCCACTTGGATTGGTGAACAATGAATGAGGGGGTAGACTTTCAAATAAGGAGACGAGGTGAAAGCTTTCAACTCCTGCTGCTGAGAATGTAGCCTGATTATGAGAGATTGCACTGTTTCCAGCAATCTGGGCAAAAGAACCCATCTTCACCCAGACCACTTAAGTTGAACAATGTTGTGGGTTGGGGGCAGGGGTTCAAGGGCATGAATGAGGAATTTGCCTAGATTAATTCTTTTTACACTTTAATTAGAAATAAAATTTCCCAATTGGTTGAGGTCCTGCCAAATTGCTCCAAATTATTCCTGACCAGATTGTTTCAGAGGGTTAGGCCATTCTTATCATTGGCCCTGTCTTTCAGAGACTTGTTGACTGCCAAGGACTTTTCCCCGAATGAGGAAGGAAAAAGGGAAAAAAAGAGCTGGATCCTAATACAAATAATTAGATATTAAAAAAGAGATAAATAATTGCTTCTCTTAACAGTAAGTGGCAAAGTTGTGATAAAGGAAAGTATATATAGTAGCAAATAATTGTCCCTTTCCCCAGTTGATTGATGCTTGGACATTAGTTGATGGTTTTCAGATCCATTAATCTTTAATTTGGTTCAATCAGTTGGGATTCCTATTCTGATACACATCACACCCCAGTCATTCACAATGGAGAGGAATGTGGAAATGATGAACTCCCTCATTCTGGTGCAGTTGAATTAATGCTCGGAGAATGAAGAGGGGGAAAAGAAAAGAGGAAACAAGGTCAAGCAAACATATTAAGAATGAATGCCTATTTTCTTTTTGTGAATGTGCATGTGTGTATGTGTGGTGTGTGTGTGTGTGTGTGTGTGTGTGTGTGTGTGTATGTGTTGACAGAATTTTCTCTATTCATGCCTTTCAACAGAACTTACACTCTAGCAAAACATTGGCTTAAGAGTCCATGACAAAAAGGGTATCCTGCACAGTTTCTGTTTCAGGACTTTTAAGCATAGTAGATTTTCCTGTGTTTTCTGGTTGAGAGGAGTAAAGATGGAACCTTTTCCTCTGAGACACAGCTGACAAAGGACTAGGGAAAGGAGTTGGAGAGCAAGGTTGTAATGGTAATTTAAATGAGAAGATGTTTCCCACCCATTAATAGGTCCATGTGACCTGCTTAAATCACCTGGAAGTCTAAGTCCTGTGTGGTGGTAGGAACTTGCTGAATGGGTAGAACAGGAAGGGTAGAGCAGAACTGAGAGGAAGTTGGTGAGAGTAGTTAGGGCAGAGAGAGGAGAGGACACAGGGAAGCAGGTATGCTAGTCTCTTGAGTGTTTGTTTGTGGGTAGGACCCAGCAGGGATGGGGGCGGGGGTGGGGGAAGGCTTGGGGGAAGGATTGAGAATGGCTTTGTCATCTGCAGTGATAATACGTATTGACTTCTTGGTTACTATGACATATTTGACTTTCTGGTGTTAGGATTTGACTTTCTGGTGTCTGAATAAATGTTTTTCTTCTTCCTTCTATACGGAGAATTTGTTATACTTTCTGATTCAGAACTATGCTGGCATATTCATAGTTGCCCTGGGTGCTATGAATATTGCCTTGGTGATACATTTGCTATCACAAACAGGATCACAGGGCATAAAATCTCTATTTGGAGGCAGAAAGGCTTTAGAGGAAGAAATGGGTATCCTGGGATGAGAGGCTTTAATGTATTCCTCCCTAACAAGGGAATAGGCTAAAAGCACTAGACCCTATGAAAACTGGGAACTGCAGCTAACAGAGGGGGAACCTATGGATTTGGAGAGGGAATATCAATAAAACTAGGGAAAGAACTGGCATGACTGTGTAGGAGAGGCTGGATTTTATTAACAGGTTACTGTATGATGTGTGAAAGCAGAGACAAGCTGCTGAAAGAAAAAATTCAGATGGAAAAAGAGTTAGCTAGTTTGCATGGGAATTCTCAGTGGTTGGCTCTCCTTTAAAATTAAGAGCAAGCTGGAGGTCTTAGGTGGAAGAAAAGTCAGTTCATTTAGCTGAGAAGAAGTGGAAGGGCTGCAAAAGAAGTGTGCATACAGACTTTGTACAGACCCAACCTATTTGCCATAGTGAGGACTGCCAGGAGAATGTGTGGGAGGAAAATGAAACAATATTACAAGAGGAGACTTCTCAGGCAGAAGCACACCCCATATTAGGGCAAAAACAAGAGAACCAAGCAGGGGGACACAGTGTTTAGGGAGATAATTGAGGATTTTACCCAGCAGGAGGTCACAGATATTTTGATTCTGTTCACCCAAAGGATGAGAGAATCATTAGTGTCTTGGATGGCGAGAATCAGTGATGAAGGGGCTGGAGGAGTATATACACATGGCATGGATTGCTTGAAATTTATAGGTATTAATCAGAATTCTTTTGTACACCAAACTTTTAGTGATTACAATATGCAAGGAGACAACAATGAGACTAATCTGTTAGCATGTCTGCAGAAGAATGCAGTAAACAGTATCCTGCTGAATATCTGTGGCCTGGTGGAGATAGACCCTAATATCCACTTAGGAGCTGTATAATAAAGTTAAAGAAGGCGGTAATGAAGACTGCCATAATGATTGGAAATGCAGATGTATACTGATACCCCTTTTGCAGTTTCCCATAGGAATATAATGGTGAAGATGGCTACTCCTGCTTACAAGCACTTATTTTTGACTCTAATAATTGGGGAAATAGGGTGCCCTCTTTCGGAGGTGCTGGACAAGATGTTACAGTTAAGGGACTTAGGGGGCTGGGGATAAAATAAATTTCCTTGAGAGCCAAGAGTAAATAGTCTACATATTCAAAGTCAGAATAGATTGACAAGAAAGAATTGTTTAAAGCTCTAATGAAAGCTGGGGAAGATTTTGTAAGTATAGATGGTATTCCAACTAATGAACTATACAAAATGTTCCAAGAAAAGAGGCTTGATACTAAACAGAATTGAGAAGTAAGAACTGTCCCTACAGATCCTCCTGAATCCTTGTAACCAAGTTTGTCACACTTTCATGGAGAATAGGAAATTGACTGAGACCAAGTGCAGATTAAAGAAATACACAGATGGGATTACAGACCCCATATCAATTTTATCAAATATTGGAAAAATGGATCAAATACTGTAACTAGCACTTTAATAGATACTGGGGCAGAGGCCTCCCGTATATATGGAAATCCTGATAAGTTTGAACATGAAACTCCTATCACCATCACAGGCCTGGGAAGGGCTGAAATATCAGTCAGAAAAGTCAAACTAATGATGAAAATTGGACAATTACCTAAGAAAGAGTATATTATGGTAATTGTACCCATTCCTGAATACATAAATGGAACAGATATATTGAGAGTTATGACTTTAAATTTACCTGATGGGAGATACCAATTTGCAGTAAGGAAGATATGAATTAATACAGTTTTAGTGGGTAAAATAAAAATGGACCCAATCACTTTACCTGAACCAATTAAAGTAATTACTTTAAAGTAATATTGTGTGCCAGGTGGGCTAAATGAAATTACCAATACTATAAAGGAATGTATTAAGGCAAGAGTGTTAGTTCCTAAAACTACTTGATGGAACAGTCCTGTCTAGCCAGTGTGAAAGTCAGATGGGACATAGAGGATGACAGTGAATTAGAGACATTGAATAAGGTGACTCCTGTATGCTATTGTTCCAGATATGGATACCTTAATGGAAAGGATCCTGAAATATGATGGGACTTAGTATACTTTTATTGATTTAGCCAATACTTTCTTTTCTGTCCCAATAGATCTAAACAATGGGATCAGATTGCTTTCACTTATCAGGATCTACAATATCCTTTTACATGTTTGTTACAAGGATGTCTGCATAGCCCCACTATTTGTCATAGGATTGTGGTTGAACATTTAGATGACAAGAAGCCCAAAAGTTGATAGGATTATTTGAATATTGGTGACATCACATACTGCATCTAGGACAAATTTTGAAACCCTTATATAAAATTACTAGGAAAAAAGATTAATTTGAATGGAGGTACGAGCAGAGTAAAGTTTTTGAAAAGCAAAGGCCACTATACAATTGGCCCTAAACTTATGGCGTATACCAAGTGACCCAGTGGAATTACAAGTGACTGTATAGGATGAATATGCAAACTGGTGCTTATGGCAAAAACACCAAAGTCAAAATATACCCTTAGAATTTTGGTCTAGGAAACTCCCTTCATTTGGAATTCAATATACCCCTTTTGAAAAGCAGTTGTTAGCTGCATATTGGGTTTTGGTAGAGACTGAACAACTGACTTTAGGCCATAAGGTAATATTAAGGCCTGGAATCCCAATTTTGACCTGAGTAATGGTTATCCCAGCTTCTCACAGAATTGGACATATACAAGAGACTAGCTTAATTAAATGGAACTGGTATATTCAAAATAGGTCTAAAGCAGGCAAAAGTGGAGTTTCTGCTTTACATGAATCTGTAGCAAACACAGATACTGAGGGAAATGATACACACTCTGAAACAAAGTCACTGTTGGTACAATCCTTGGTAAAATGGAATGCAGGTTATGATGGATTAATTGTAGAACAGAGACATGCATAGTTTGTTCATGGGACAGTAAAATATTTTGGCCACAGAAGACATTGGAAAGCAATAGCCTATAACACATCTACGAGGTGAACTTTGGAAAGTACTGGGATAGGTAGAACTAGTCAATATGCTGAACCTATGGCAGTACATGCAGCTATCAAAACAGAACAAGGAGGACAATGTCATATATTCACTGATTCAAGGGCAGTAGCTAATGGGTTAGCTACATGGATGCCCATGTGGAAAAATCAAAATTGGGAAATGGATGGCAAAAAAGTCTGGGGGAAAGAATTATGGGATGATATAGGGATATGTCTTTGGCTACTATTTTGTCAGTTTTTCATGTAGATGCTCACATGGACTTCATCATGCCAAAACGTGACTACAATGTACATGCTAATAAACTAGCAAAGATTGCTACTCATCATATTGTCCCACTCTGACACCAAATGATGATCTGGTACTAGCAAAATAGTTCTATCAAATGGCCAGCTATTTAGGCATCCAGGCCACAGACCAGTGGCCATAAGGATGAGGTATTTGTATCTCTTATTCATTGTTAAAACAAGCAGCAGAGGAATGTTATATATGTCAAGCAGAAAAAGAATGCTCTGTTCCTTGGGTAGTAATTGGGGAGATAGCAAGGGGAAAATATCAGGCCAAATTTGGCAAATAGATTACATTGGACCCTTATCCCAAGATAAAGGATGCAAGTTTAAACATACTTGTGTTGACACCTATTCAAGTGTATTACTGTCTTGTCCCTATAACAATATGACCCAGAAAAACATCTGTAAAACTCTAGATATCATGTCTATATTATGGAACCCCAATGTAGATCCAAAATGACAATGGGTCGCATTTCAAAGGTGATGAAATGAAGACATTGTGTATTAAAAAATATAGAATGGGTATATTATATTCTATGTTATCCACAAGCATCTAGATGAATTGAAAGAATGAATGGATTATTGAAAGAACAAAGGAAGTTAAGTTCTAATAATTCTTATCAACATTGGAAAGATAATTTGTTTACTGTTTTACTTAATTTGAATAACAGATCATTGGGAGGAAGTATACCTCTAGCCCAGAAAGATGACCTCAAATCTTCAAATTAGAAAACAACAAACACATAAGATCCCAAATATTGAGTATTGGACTATGAGTTCACAAGTCACAGCATCGTATCCAGGGACACCTGGTTTGGCAAGATATAATTTACATTGTTTAGAGGACTTTTGGTTGTATTAGAAAAGATGTAAGAAAAATCTCTACAGGAATATGTATGAGAATCATTTTAGATGGATATTACCTAAATCTGGTTTAGCAGGTTGAGGAATACATGTATTGGCTGGGTTGATAGATTCTAATTAAAATGGACAAATTATTTTGACATTCCAGAATTTAGGTGAAGAACCCATACAGTTTTGTAAAAATGATGGAATGGTTCAAGTGATTATTATTCCTTGTGAAACAACATTCCTTTGTGAAAATTGACTCCCCACTTCCAAAATAACTAGCAGAATTGAAGGGTTGGTTGGGTTTTAATGATAGAATAAAATTGGGAGCTAAAGTATGGGCAAAATGGAAGCCAGATACTGTTCCAAAGGCTGTGGAAATTGTAGCACATGGGAAAGATAACTATTGTTTATTCAAATTATACCCCTAACTCATGTATTCTACCATGAATGAGGCTATGATAGTGGCTTCATGGACTCTAGAAGCACTGCTCACCCTACCTACCCTGCTTCTGGTTATTATCTCCTTGTTTCTTTTTGACTTTTTGTCTGGTAAACTTGTTTCCTAGATTTGTTTCCTTCAGGCTTAGAACCCTGTATTTACAGATGCCTGATTGCTTAAGCCAGATGTCATTCCCTGTCCACAACTGTGATGTGTCACCCCCTGGACATGATGTCAACCAAGCTCCAGATGCCAGCTAGAGAACTGATCCCTCAAATGGGACTTCTTGGGGCAGGGATAGCTCTATGTCTAATTTTAGCAGGAAGTAGCTACAGAAGAGACCTTTGCCCCTTAACCCAAGGTTTTAGGCTCTATTCGTTTTAGGGGGAATGATGAGGTGCTTGTGCTCAAGCCTCACTCTAAGACATTTTTTTATATGCTTATTTTCTGTTATCCCTGTTACAATTCTACTGATACCAGTTGACCAACCAACCAATATAATGACTACAAAAGATCTTGGGACCAAATGTAATGGCAATTTAAATGGGAAGATCTTTCCCATTCATTAATAGGCCCATGTAACCTGCTTAAATCACCTGGAGGCCTAAGTCATAAGTGGTGGTAGAAGCTTGCTAAATGGGTAGAGCAGGAAGGGGAGAGGAAAACTGGAAGGAAGGTGGTGAGTGCAGTTAGAGTGAAGGGAGGAGAGGACATAGACAAGTAGGTACAGCTATGCTCAAGGGTGTTTGTGGAAAGGCCCCAGCAGGGAGGGGAAGGGGGTGGCTTGCGAATGACTTTATCCCCTGCAGTGATAATGTGAATGGACTTCTTTATTACTATGACAGCTTTGCTTTCTGGTGTTGGGATTTGACTTTCTGGTGTCTGAATAAATGCTTTTCTTTTGCCTTTTATATGGAGAGTCTGTTGTACTTTGTGATTCAGAATTATACCAGCATATTAACAGTTGCCCTTGGTGCTGTGAATATTGCCTTGGTGATATAGAAGCACAGCAAACACCTATATATCCCTCCAGGAGATTCAGGTAAGAAAACCAAAAGAAATAGTCTTATTTCCCATGACTCCATTTGTGTCTCCACTGCCCTTCAGTACATATAAATATAGTCAGTATAAAAAGGGGAAGACATAAATATAAGGTATAGAGTGGGCACAAGACCATAAATATAGCATCAGACATGTGCATATTATTTCCATTCTCTCCAAAGGCTATCAAGCCATTCATTAACACTTGAGAAGAAGTCATTGAACACTTATAGTCTCTTGACAATCAATCATGTTAGTTATCAGAGGCAGGAACTACAGGTTGGAATGGTCTTTTGGATTCCAATGAAGTTCAAGAATGAAAATCCTAAGGCAAAGAGCAAATGGCATCCCTTTCTCCCTCAGTTAGTTTGTTGTACCAATGTACCCAAGAGGAATTTGAAATCAGGGGAACACACAAGCTTGTGTTTCACATGGCCCAGCACTGTCACATCACCTGTTCTTCTGTCTCCAATGTCAACAGAAACAAGCTCCTGCAAAAAGGAGTAGGAAGTTCCTACTGTTACATCCAGAATCACTTTGCTCAGAAGCAGTTGCCCCTTTCTAGATTTTTGGTTAAGCAGTTTTCTCACATGATCCTCTGTCAGGTCACTCAGTATACACAGGTTCTCTGCCAGTGTAGTATCCCTTTTTTTCTCTGTCTTTATGAGCACCATCTGCCCATCTTCTCCTTAAACCTCTGTCTTGATGGATTTGATGTCATGAGTAGGAGGTTGACCAGGAAGCATGGCAGGCAGCTGCAGGAACAAAAGCTCTTCCTCCTTGGCAAAGCTCAGTTCCCTGAGTAAACTACCACAGACACATCTTGAAGAAGTCCAGGCACCCTTCTGTCAGCCTGGAGGGGGTGGTTGCCTTGGTCTGATCCTCATCTTGCGGTTCCTCTTTTACTTTCAGTACTGGCATATCCATCTCCATGTTCTCTTCCTTGGCTCTCCCCAGCCTGGGCTTGATATCAGGTTCTTCAATCTCTTCTATAAAGAACCACCTTGGGTGAGCCAGATGAAGTTTCACAGGCTTGTTTCATGTATTATTCTTGAGCCCTGGGTCAAAATTATCCTTCTCTAGCATGTGTAGAATTTGTTTAGTTTCCTCACCCATTTACCTCTTCTTTTTAATGTTGATAATATGAGATGGGTCAAAATCTGAAACATCCATTATCTTATCCCAGTTGCGTTTCTTCTTCATCATTTCTGTAGGACTCTGCTCAAAAATGGATTGGGACTGGATCACTTCTTGACAACCCCTCCCTCAACCATGCCCATCTTGTGGTTGATGATTCCTCACTCATTTCTCTTTCTTGACTGATGTTTCTTCCTTTGGCTCTTCCTTTACTTTCAGGCTAATGATGTTAGGAGTGAAGGTTTTCCTCTTGACGCCGAGAGTGAGGCCTCCAGAATGGACAGAAGGGAGGCAGCCTGGGATTAGGGGGCGCTGCAGGCCACTTCCCAATCATCCCTTGGATCCCTGGCAGCAAGGGTCAGCTCCATCTGGTGGGCCCAGTTTCTCCGTTAAGGTGCTCTCCAGCATCCTGAGAGTGTCCATAACCTAGCACCACATAGCTGAAAAACTTCATCCAGGAAGGCACATCACCCACCTAGAACTGTTCCTGCCAGCCTTGCACCTGCAGCCATTGCTGTAGCTGTGCCTGAGAACCATGCAGAACTTATCAGGTAACTGCTGGGGGATGCTACCTTGAGGGATGGCAGAAACTGATCTGGCCTGCTGCTTCTGTCTAGTTCCCCTGCAGGTCACTGAGGTACTGAGGTGAGGGGTGGAAATTGGTGGATTCAAATGGGCATTACCATTTTAGTAAAGGACAGAAAGGAAAATTCCAGTATTCTTTGCATCTTTCTATGGTTGCAGTGGCTCATCTCTGTACACAGTTTGGGTGTAGCCATCTTCTTCAAGTGCCCGTTCCCTTGAAAGACAGAGTAATGTAATGAAAAACGTATGGGACTTGGATTCAGTAGTTAGGGTTCAAATCTTACTTCAGAGATTCACTGAATTTGTGACCAAGGGCAAGAAACTTCTCTGGACCTCAGTTTCCTTACCTGAAAAATAGGGATGATAATATCTGGAAACCTCTCTCAGTGTTCTTATTGTGGAGAAAATAAGGCAATCAATCAATATGTATTTATTAAGTATATACTCTGTGTTAATCACTTGTTGTGTTTGTCCTTCCTTCTTGAGGAGGACCATGACATCAAGGTGGTGACATGACTTGCAGTTGACTTTGATTTGAGTGGGGGAGGACTGTACAAGGTTACTAGCCTCACTTTGTTCTCCTGAGTCATCTGGGTCCAGTGACCTGATATACATCAGGACAGCTGGAGATGGCCCAGGATGCAAGGTGAGACCCTTTCAGGTTAAGGTCTTATCAGATTTTCACTTTGGATGAAATACACCCATTCAATGAAAAGGCTTCTTTAAGTAGTTATTCAAGGGATAGCTTTAATAAAAAAATCACTGGGGTACAAAGAATAACATGAATTTCCTAATCTCAAGGAGCTTACATTCTATAGACAATATATTTAAGTCACATAAAGTTAGCTGTTATTATTGCCATCTTTTTTTACTTAAAGAAAGTGAAAGGTGAATTTTCTCAGCAAAGAATTACGTGATCTTTTTTCACAAGGGTTGTGCCCCCTATCAAAATGAAAATACTCCTGAGAGAGGTAACCCATGAAGTGATAGTCAGTCATTTTTACATTTGTGAGAATATGTTTTTAATCCTTTTGTGTTAAGCATGTATTATAAGACAGAGAGAGTATTTTAGAAATATCAGGTACCTATGGGAGGAAGGAATACTTTGAAGACAAAAGTTATTGAAGAATAATTTTACTTACTTCCTTATTAGCAGCTTGTTTCTTTTTGAGAGGATGTCAGGACAGCAAAATGTACTGTCTCATGAGTTTAGTTTAAATCCTGACTTTATCACCTGGGGACCTTTGATAGGTCCCTTAGCCTCCATGGTCTTCACTTTTCTCATCTCAAAAGAATGGGCTGGTCTAGATAACTTCTAAGGTCTCTTCCATCTCTAAATCTATGATCCTGTGGATAGTGAAATGCATGAAAATTTACAGAGATAGGATGCCTGCTGTTCGGAATCCTTACACACTGGTCAGAAGTTGGAGATGATGAAATGAAAGTCTTGGTTGTATGCTAGAGTTCTGGACAACAGAATCCTATTTGTCATATATTTCACCGGAGACCAGAGGTATACATAAACTCACATAGATACATATTTATTTACTTTTTGCTTGAACCCCTATCTAGCATGTGTAGTACATACACACACACAGACACACATATATATGGATATATACACATAGTGTGTATATATGTGTATATATCTATAATATCAATATAGGTACACATATACACTTACTTTATATATGCATATATGTATATATGTATACATATATACACACATATGGGTGTGTGCGTGTGTGCACAGGATATTTGAAGGGCAGTTTTATGTTTTAAACTTTAAACTTAAAACTATACAAAGAAATTTGGGACATCTTGTTTATGTAGTTTGTGTAGTATATAATTATATATGTTTATATATATGTGTGTGTATGTATGTGTATGTATGTGTGTATGTATGTATGTGTGTGGTTATATAATACTTTGCAGATTTGCAAAATTCTTTACAATATTATTCTCATTTGGTCCTCTTCCTAATTCTCCGAGGTGGGTGTTATTATCATCCGTATTTTACGAAAGTGGAAACTGAAGCTAAAAGAGCTTAAGTGACTTGCTCAACATAACTAGTAAGTAACTCTAGTATGATCTGAAACCCTTCCTGACTCCCAGCCAACCAATTTCTCTCTGTCTCTGACTCTGTCTCTGTCTCTGTCTCTGTCACTCTCTCTCTCTCTCTTTCTCTCTCAATCTCTATGTATCTATATGTCTACCTAGAGATAGGGGTAGAAGTTCATCAAGAGATTGTGGGAAGCCACTGTGCTAATTGTAAGCTACTGAAAGTTTTTGAAATCCCAAAGATTCCCTTATAAGACCTTTCTTTTCCTTCCTCCCTCTATTCTTTCCTTCTTTTCTTCCAACCTTCCTTTCTATTTTGTTCTTCTTCTACTTAATATATAAAATGCTAGGTGTTTCAATAGCCCAACTTCTCTTCAGTCTTTGAAGTTACAGGCTACTATATACATGTATTCTCAGGCTAAGTGCATTAATCAGTAGATTACTTCTAGGTTAGAAATGTTGGTACTACTACTCAGGAATCTGTCAGAAGAACTACAGTGATTCAGGAAAACCTAATCTTCCAGTTGCAACCAATCCCATGGAGCAGAGACAGATAGGTCTTTAGAAAGTACACTCTTGCTGTGGCAAAATTAAGGATATAAAAATTATCTCTTGGCTGGAAGGGGAACTATTGTAAATACCAGGTAATGAGATTCAAATGCAACATTTCAAGATTGTCTTGAATTCTATTGTGAGCAAATGCATACTCCAAAGCAGGAAGAAAGGAAATGAGCTGTTCCAAGGTAGCACATTTTCCTTTGTGGCAAGCACTTAACAAAAGAGGGATCAGTCTTCTTTAATTTTCTGAAAGAGAGTTTTTGTTTCTTTAGGGGGGAGAAGCAACCGAATACTAAATGGCAGTACAAATGTCAGAGCAAAATTGCCTTCCTGTGAATCCTTTAGTATTTTAATCCTTGGAAATTGCAAGATTCTGAGTTTGAGTCAGGATATAAAATTCCTATCTCTTTAGTTTTGGCTCTTAGCACAAAATTATGACATTTGTTTTGCAAAATTATGGTCTTGTCCTCTACATTTTCTGCTCAGTAGCAGAAATACAAAATTGAATATTTGGAAGCCTAGGATGACAAAGATTTGTCTGATCCTATGGTAATTTTACTTGTCTTTATTCTGCAGTCTTCACTGAGCTAATTCTACCATCCCCTCCCAAAAGATGGACTATTTCATGGATGGGATAAATAATTATGCCTCAAAATGCTTGCTAAGATCTAACCAGACAATCTATTGGCAGAAAAGATATTTTTTCCATGGAGAAATTGATATTTAACAAACAAATTAACTTAAGAGACTTTGCACTAGTGACACTGAGAAGATTCCGGGCATATACACATATATGGGTTCTTGATGAGTGAACTAAACTACATTAAGTTCAATTATGGCTTGTTCTCCTTTATTCCTTATTTCTCATAATTTAGGATAGATTATGTAACTAAGCATGCCAAAAACTCTTACAAATTGAAATTGACAGACTCAGTCTGAGTCACACTGTGATAAAGTGTGTGTAAGTGAGACATATAACAAGATAGAAAGGTGTTTTAAACCAGAACAATATTAATGAAGCTTCTGCAAAAAGTTCTGTGGCTATTACCCAAACCTGAATTGCAGGATATTCCATTTTGTTCTTCCCACATAGCTCCAGGTAGCTCAAGGACAACCTCCATTCCTGTGAGTCATGGAAAGGTGACAGTGTCTTCATCTCCACCTTCAAGATTCAATGCATGCTTATTTAATAAGACTTCTGCACAGTTTGACTAAGGGGGAAAACATCACAGAAACAGAGCCAGTAGACACAAATGTGCTACTGCAACAAATTCTCTCTCTCTTGTCTCTGGGAGAAGGATGTAGGAAGCTAGTTATAAAGCACTGCCTCCCCCTTCTCACCTCAGGATTCCTGAGAGGTGAAAATATATTTATTCTCCTAGAGAAAAGGGGAAGGTATCAAATACTCTGAGCTCTCAGGAAGAAGTGTTGCCTTTCTTTTTTTTTTTACTTTCTTTTTTTTTTTAATTTAACTTTTTACATTCATTTTCACAAATTTTTGGGTTCCAAATTTTCCCCCCTTTTATCCCCTCCCCCCACCCCAATACCCCAAGCAATCTAATTTTCCCTATCTCCAATCTGTCCTCTCTTCTGTCATCCCTCCCTTCTCTTGTCTCCATCTTCTCTTTTCTCCTGTAGGGCCAGATGACTTTCTATTCCTCATTAACTGTATGTCTTCTTTCCTAGTAGCAACAACAATACTAAACAGTTGTTCCTAAAATGTTGAGTTCCAAATTCTCCCCATCCCTCCCTCCCCACCCATTCCCTTTGGGAAGGCAGGCAATTCAATATAGGCCATATCTGTGTAGTTTTGCAAATGACTTCCCTGATAGTCGTGTTGTGTAAGACTAACTGAATTACCATCCCTCCTAACCTGCCCCTCATTGTTTCTCTTCTGTCTTTTGATTCTGTCCCTCCCTGAGTGTTGACTTTCAATTACTCCCTCCTCCCTTTGCCCTCCCTTCCATCATCCCCCCCCACCCCGGAATATCTCCTTCTCCCCCGCTTTCTTATACTGTAAGATAGGTTTTCATACCAAAATGAGTGTGCATTTCACTCCTTTGTTTAGTCAAATGTGATGAGGGTAAATTTCTTGTTTTTTTTTTTTTTTTTTTTGGTTTTTTGTTTTTTGTTTTTTTTTTCTCAGCTCTCCTCTTTTTCCCTCCACTAAAAAAATTCTCCTACTTGCCTCTTAAATGACATATAGTTACCCCCTTCCATTTCCCCCTCTTTCCTCCCACTACATTTCTCTCTCACCATTTACCTTAATTTCTTTTAAGGTATGGTCCCATCCTATTCAGTTCAATCTGTGCTCTCTGTATGTGTGTGCATGTGTGTATATGTGTGCATGCGTGTACATGTGTATGTGTGGTCCCACCAACTACCCAGATACTGAAAAGTTTTAATAGTCAGAAATATTGTCTTTCCCTGTATGAATGTAAATAGTTCACTTCTGGTAAGTCCCTTAATACTTCTCTTTGATGTTTCCTTTTTCATGCTTCTTCTCATTCTTGTGTTTGAAAGTCAAATTTTCTTTTCAGCTCTGGTCTTTTCATTAAGAATGATTGAAAGTCCTTTGTTTCATTGAAAGACCATATTTTCCCTTGAAGTATTATACTCAGTTTAGCTGGGTAGGTGATTCTTGGTTTGAGTCCTAGTTCCTTTGCCTTCTGGAATATCCTATTCCACGCCCTTCGATCCCTTAATGTAGAAGCTGCTAGATCTTGAGTTATCCTGATTGTATTTCCACAGTACTGGAATTGTTTCATTCTAGCTGCTTGCAAGATTTTTTCCTTGAGCTGGGAGTTCTGGAATTTGGCCACAATGTTCCTAGGAGTTTCTCTTTTTGGATCTCTTTCAGGTGGTGATTGATGGATTCTTTCAATACTTATTTTGCCCTCTGGTTGTAGAATGTCAGGGCAGTTTTCCTTGATAATTTCATGCAAGATGATGTCTAGGCTCTTTTTTTGATCATGGCTTTCAGGTAGTCCCATAATTTTTAAATTGTCTCTCCTGGATCTATTTTCCAGGTCAGTTGTTTTTCCCATGAGATATTTCACATTCTCTTCCATTTTTTCATTCTTTTGGTTTTGTTTGGTGATTTCTTGGTTTCTCATAAAGTCATTAGACTCCATCTGTTCCATTCTAATTTTGAGAGAACTATTAAATTCAGTGAGCTTTTGAGCCTCTTTTTCCATTTGGCTCATTCTGCTTTTGAAAGCATTCTTCTCCTCATTGGCTTTTTGAACCTCTTTTGCCAATTGGGTGAGCCTATTTTTCAACATGTTAATTTCCTCAGCATTTTTTTGGGTCTCCTTTACCAAGGTATTGACCTGTTTTTCATACTTTTCTTGCATCTTTGTCATTTCTCTTCCCAGTCTTTCCTCCACCTGTCTAACTTGCTTTTCAAAATCCTTTTTAAGCTCTTCCAAGGCCTGAGCCCACCCAACACCCCCCTGGGGTGTCTGGGGTACTGAGGCCCCGCCCTCCATGTCTTTCCCTGATGGCAAGAATACGTTCTTGTCCTTGCCATCACATCCGAAGGTCGGGATCATTTGCACTTGTTGGAAAAACTCTCTATAGTCTTATTTTTCTTCCCTTTTCTAGGCATTTTCCCAGCCAGTTACTTGACTTCTGAGATTCCTTTCCACCTCCACCTGGATCGGAGTGCTTGGCCTCTGAGATTCAAATGCGCTTTCCACGGCAAGCTTTAGTTCTGGCGCAGGGGTGGGGGCAGGGCCGCCTCCCAAGCTCGGTTCCCTCAGGAGCTTTCTGCAGAGACTTTCAGGAACGGAGCGGGTGGGGGCGGGGTGGGGGGGCCCGCCTCCTATGCTCAGCTCCCTCAGGGGTTTTATTCAGAGGCCTTCAGTAATAGAGCGGGGTGGGGGCAGGGCCGTCTCCCAGGCTCAGCTCCCTCAGGTTGGAAAGACCTTCAGTATTGAAGGTCCTACCTGCTGCTGGGGGATTCCTGAGTCCTGGGCCACTGTGCCTCAGCCGCCGCCCACACCTCTGCCTCCACCGCTTCCTGCCCCTGTCTCTGCCGCCGCCGCTTCCTCCCGAGGGGGCCCGAGTCACGGAGAGGCTCCGCTCCCCTCCCCTAGCCCAGCCTTCTTTCTCACTGACCTGTAGCTTCTGTGGGTGGAGGGACTTTCCCGGCTGCCGGAGCTTCCCTCTCTGAAGCCTGCTCGGGTCAGCTTCTCTGGGGCTGTGGCCAGGGCAGTGCTGGGGGTGGGGTCCGCTTTCCGGGGCGCGATGGACCCGGGGACGGCTGTCCAGGGCTCAGTGGAACAGAAATCTCTTCCCCTATGTTTATGCACCCCCTGCAGTGATTTAGAATTTATGGGGATCTCTTTTTACCTCAATTCCATGGGTTGTGGGCTCGGAGCTCGTAAATGTGCTTCCTTCTACTCCACCATCTTGGCTCCGCCCCCCAGTGTTGCCTTTCTTTGAGTGAAGTTTAGCATTTCTCTCTTCTGCACATAAGCATATGGAGTTTCTCCTGGAAAATTAAATAGGGGTATGTGTGTTTGTGTGTGTGTGTGTGTGGAGGGGGTGGGGAAGAGTTGAATGTTGAAGAGAAAAATAAACAAATAAGGAAAGCAAAGTGGGGGTAAAGAAACCTAGAAAAGGATTCATTGACTGGAGGGGCTGAAGAACTGACAATATGAGCTGATATTGTGAATTATTGGATAGCTACATTCTTCTGGGAAGTTGGCCCAGTATATCAAGATGCAAGATCTTTAACTCCCTTAAATGATCTCAAGGAACAGGAAAAAAGCAAAACCAAATAAACAAGAAGTGTTCACCGAATTTGTAAATGGGATGGGCCCACTAGGACTTTGCTCCAGGACAAGGGATTTAGAGGGACTCTATAGCTTCCTTCCCTGCCTGCTACCTTCGCAGTGGCTGCAGCCTCATCCTGGGATGGTTTCATTCCCTTGCAGTAGCTTTGAAAAACCATGGTGCTCTTGAGTCCATTCTCTTTTCTCAATGAGAGACTTCCCCCAGGAGTCAATGCCACAAATCTAACCATGGTTACAACTACTCATAGGTACAAAAACACTAGTTATAGCTCTGATATTCACCACTGCCCTTGTTCTAGTTCTTTCTAACTTCTGTTTTCTGGCCTACCTATTTTGGTACATTTTTAGAGTGCTCTAAAATCTGTCCCAGAATAAATCATGGCCTATAGCCCGTTAAGAATTGACAGCTGTGGGCAGGAAAGACTCACAAAGACCCTTGCTGATTATAAGGAAAAACATGAGACAAGAGTCTGAAGGTAACACATCAATTAAGTTGTCTCAACTCTTCCACTGCCTTCAGTACCTAGAAATGCTATTGATTACCTAGGTCCTAGATCTTCAAGAATTTTACAAGTAGATTTTTCAGGGTTTCAGTTGACCTATCTGTATGTTTTCTGTTAGCTTCTCTGAGACAGTACTTTTTCTGGTAGTATGAATGGTATGGCACTGAATAAGTCAATTAATTTAGGTAGAATTGTCATTTTTGCTATATTAACTTGGCCTACAAATGAGCGACTCATGTTTTTTCCCTTACTTAGATCTAACTTTATCTGTGTGAAAAGTGTTTTGTAATTGTGTTCATATGATCCCTGGATTTGTTTTGGCAGGTAGACTCCCAAATATTTTATAGTGTCTACTGTAGCTTTAAATAGGATTTTTCTATCTCTTGCTATTGGGCTTTGTTAGCAAAGTGTGGAATCCATATTAATATATGGATTAATATATAGAATATATTGAAAGGCAGATGATTTATGTGGGTTTATTTTGTAACCTGAAACTTTGTCAAAGTTTATTATTTCAAGTGGTTTTTTACTTGATTCTCTATGATTCTGTAAGTATATGATATCATCATAACTTAGTTTCTTCTTTGCCTATTCTAATTCCTTCAATTTCTTTTTCTTATCTTGTTGCTCAAGTTAACATTTCTAGTACCATATTGAATAACAGTGATGATAATGGACATGAAGTTATTGGAAATACATCTAACTTATGCCAATTACATATAAAGCTTGCTTATGGTTTTAGGTAGATGCTGCTTATTATTTTATGGAAGGATCCATTTATTCCTATGCTCTGCAGTGTTTTCAATAGGAATGGGTGTTGTATTTTGTCAAAAGCTTTTTCTGCATCTATTGAGATTATCATATGGTTTGTTAGTTTAGTTGTTGACATGGTCAATTATGCTGATAGTTTTCCTAATATTGTACCAGTCCTGCATTCCTGTTATAAATTCTAAGTGATCATAATGTATTATTCTTGTGATAAGTTGCTGCATTATTTTTACTAATATCTTATTTAAAATTTTTTGCATATATATTCATTAGGGAAATTGGATTATAATTTTCTTTCTCTGTTTTGGCTCTTTCTGCCTTAGGTACTGAGTCAAATGTACAAGAATACAAATCATTCCTCAATTGATAAATGGTCAAAGATTAAGAACAGGCAGTTTTTAGAGGAAGAAATTAAAGCTATCTATAGTCAAATGAAAAAAATGCTCTAAATCACTATTGATTAGAGAGATGCGAATCAAAACAAGTCTATCAGATTGGCTAACATGACAAAACAGGAAGATGATAAATGTTGGAGAAGATATGGGAGAGTTGGAACACTAATTCATTGTTTATGAGACTGTGAGCTAATTCAACCATTCTGGAGAGCAATATGGAATTATACCCAAAGGGCTACAAAAATGTGCCTACACTTTGACTCAGCAATATTGCTTCTAGGACTGTATCCCAAAGAAACCACAAAAACGAGAAAGGGTGCCAAGTAGACAAAAATATTTATAGCAGCTCTTTTTGTAGTGACCAAGAACTGGAAATCTAAAGGATGCCCATCAATTGGGAATGGCCAAACAAGTTGTTGTATATGAATGTAATAGAATGCTATTGTGTTATAAGAAATGATGAACAAGAAGACTTCACAGAGGCCTGGAAGGACTTAAATGAACTGATGTTGAGTGAAAGGAGCAGGACCAGGAGATCATTGTACACACTAACAATCGGAGTTTGTAAGAAATTTTTCTGATACACTTGACCCTTCACAGCAATACAAGGACCTAAAGCATCCCCAAAGGACTCGAGGCAAAATGCCATCCACATCCAGGGAAAGAACTCCAAAACTGGGAAAGAGAATGAAGCAGAATATTTTCTCTTGTGTTATGTTTTGTTTTGCTTGGGTTTTCCTCATGGTTTCTCCCATTAATTTTATTTTGTATATGCAACATGACTAATGTGGAAATCTGATTAATAAGAATGTATGTGTAGAACCCATGTAAGATTGCATGCTGTCTCAGGGAGGTAAGGGTTAGGGAGGGGGAGAAAATCTAAGACTTATGGAAGTGATTGTAAAAAACTTAAAACAAATAAATTAATAAAAAAGAAAAGAAAAGGAGCAATGCAAAAAATAGAAGGAAAAATAGAGTGGGAAAGGCAAGAGATCTCTTCAAGGGAATTAGAGATATCAGGGGAATGTTTCATGTAAAAATGAGCATAATAAAAGACTAAACTTATAAAGACTTAAAAGAATTAGAAGAAATTAAGAAGAGAAAACAAGAATATAGTAAAGAACTACAACATAGAGATCACCAATAAGTACAGTGGTATGGTTACTGATTTAGAGCCAGACATCCTGGAGAATGAAGTTAAGTGGGTCTTAGGAAGCATTTCTAATACTAAGGCTAGTGGAGTGTATGAGCAAGCACTCCAAATACACAGATGGGCCTGCTATCATAGGTTCTTAGATCTGCATTTATAAAAGGAAAGGCAACTTTTGAGGTGTCACCAATCACTTTAATCAAGCACATTTAGTTCAGGGGAAAAAGTCAGCACCCTGAACTTCAGAGAAAATACAGAGAAATCAAGGTCAACAGACATGCTTTCAAATATCTGACAGATCAACAAATACCTGACAGATCAATAGACAGATCCAACTACCTGAACATAATTACCAGAGAGGGAAGTACCAATATCAGGGCTGCCAAAGCCAGGAGGGGTTCATAGTGGCTTCACAGAGTCTGGTCTGACCAAATAAATGTTTCCAGTGAATAAACCCCAAAGTAAATCCTCACCCTCAGAGCATTTATACATTTTTTAGAGTCAGAGGGAATCACAACACATTTTTTTTGTTGTTTTTATTTTTTTAAATATTTATTTATTTATTTTTAGTTTTCAACATTCATTTCCTCAACATTTTGAGCTCCAAAATTTCTCAACATCTCTCCTCTCCCACCACCTCATAACACCTTGCATTTTGATTACCCCTTCCCTCAATATGCCTTCCTTTCTATCACACCCCTCCCTTCCCTTATCTGCATCTTCTCTCTTTTCTTGTAGGGCAAGATTGATTTCTATACCCTATTGCCTGTATTTCTTATTTCCCAGTTGTATACAAAAACAATTCTCAACATGCATTCTTAAAACTTTGAGTTCCAACTTCTCTCCCTTCCTCCCTCCCCACTTACCCCACTGAGAAGGCAATTAATTCAATATAGGCTATATATGTATAGTTTTGGAAAAAGATTCCCATAATAGTCATGCCGTGTAAGACTAGCTATATTTACCTCCATCCTGTCCTGTCCCCAACTTATTCTATTCTGTCTTTTGACCTTGTCCCTCCCCAAAAGTGCTTACTTCTAATTACTCCCTCCTCCCATTTGCCCTCCCTTCTATCATTGGTCCACCCTTCTTGTCCCCTTCTCCCTTGGTTTCCTGTAGTGTAAGACAGATTTTCATACCAAATTGAGTGAGCATGTTATTCTCTTCTCAAGCCAAATGTGAAGAGAGTAAGCTTCACGTTTTTTCCTCTCACATCTTCTCTTTTCTCCTCCATTGAAAAAATTTTTCTTGCTTCTTTTATGAGAGATAATTTGCCCCATTCCATTTCTCCCTTTCTCCTCCCAATATATGCCTCTCTCATCCTTCAATTTTATTTTTCTAGTTATCATCTCTTCTTATTCAACTCCCCCTGTGCTCTCTGTCTATATATATATAAGTATATTTTATCTCTATATTTATCTCTATATCTATCTATATTTGTGTGTGTGTATGTGTATGTGTGTGCATGTGTGTGTGTGTGTGTGTGTGTGTGTGTGTGTGTGTGTGTGTAATCCATCCCACTACCCAAATACTGAGAAAAGTCTTAAGAGTTGCAATTATTATCTTTCCATATAGGAATGTATACAGTTCAACTTTAGAAAGTCCTTTATGATTTCTCTTTCCTATTTACCTTTTCATGCTTCTCTTGATTCTTGTGTTTGAAAGTGAAATTTTCTATTCAGTTCTGGTCTTTTTATCGAGAATGCCTGAGAGTCATCTGTATCATTTAATGACCATTTTTTCCCCTGAAGTATTATCCTCAGTTTTGTTGGGTAGGTGATTCTTGATTTTAATCCTAGTTCCTTTGACTTCTGGAATATCATATTCTAAGCCCTTTGATCTCCTAATGCAGCAGCTGCCACATCCTGTATTATCCTGATTGTATTTCCACAATACCTTGAATTGTTTCTTTCTAGCTGCTTACAATATTTTCTCCTTGATATGGGAACTCTGAAATTTGACTACAATATTCCTAGGAGTTTTTCTCTTTGGATCTCTTTCAGGAGGTGACTGGTGAATTCTTTCAATATTTATCTTGCCCTCTGGTTCTAGAATATCATGGCACTTTTCCTTCATAATTTCATGAAAGCCAATGACTAAATTGTTTTTTGGTTTTTTTTTTTGATCATGGCTTTCAGGTAGTCCCATAATTTTAAATCATCTCTCCTGGATCTATTTTCCAGGTCAATTGTTTTTTCAAAGAGATATTTCACGTTATCTTGTATTTTTTCATTTCTTTTCCATTTTAATTTTTAAAAATTATTTTTTCAGTAATCTTTTCAACCTCCTTTTCCATTTGACTAATTCTGCTTTTTAAAGCATTCTTCTCCTCATTGGCTTTTTGGATCTCTTTTGCCAATTGAGTTAGCCTATTTTTAAAGGTGTTATTTTCTTCAGCACTTTTTTGGGTCTCCTTTAGCAAGTTGTTGACTTGCTTTTCATGCTTTTCTTGCATCTCTCCCATTTCTCTTCCCAAATTTTCCTCTACCTCTCTTACTTGATTTTCAAAATCCTTTTTGATCTCTTCCATGGCTTGAGACCATTGCATGTTTATTTTGGAGGCCATTGATGGTAACCATTGTCCTTCCTTATTCAAAAGGATGGGAGGAAATACCTGTTCACCAGGAAAGTAATCTTCTATAGTCTTATTTTCTTTCCCTTTTTGGGGCATTTTCCCAGCCAGTTACTTGATTTTTGAGTCCTTTGTCAAGGGGGGAGGTATGCTCTGGAGAGTGTCTGTTCTCAATTCATCCAAGGTGGCACAATCAAGGGAGAGGAGTTTGTTCCTCTCTTGGCTTCCACACTGTTTTGGAATCTATCAAAGCTTTTCTGCCCAGGGTCTGCAAGTAGAATTCCCTTTCCACAGCCTCTACCAGCTCCACTCAGGGCTGAGACCCAAATCAGCAGCTCAATTCCCCTAGGATCTTTAGACAGAAAGCTCCAAAAATGGATGTTGCTGCTGCAGCTGCTGCCACCCCTGCTGCCTCCTCTCCTTCTGCCACCACAGCTGCCTGGGGCCAAGGTTAGGGGAGGACTCTGCTCCCTTGTCACTTTGAAAAAGCTTTTTCACTGACCTTTGAAGCTTTCTTTGTGACTGTGGGTTGAAAGATCTGAGAACTGCCACTGCTACTGGGGATTCTGCCCCTGAGGCCTGTTCTGGGTTCTGTCCTTGCCACACTGTGCCCTGTGGACCATGTTGGGCTGCACTTTGCTCAGATCAGCACCCCATGCAGTAGACATTTTCTGTTGGCCTTTCAGGCTACGTTGGGCTGGAAGTCTCTTTTACTCTATCATTTTGTGGCTTCTGCTGCTCTAGAATTTGTTTAGAGTAATTTTTCACAGGTATTTAATGGGCTGTGGGGGAAGAGCTACAGTATATGTGTCTTTCGACTCTGCCATCTTGGCTCCAACACTGGGCAGCACAACTCTTGAGAATCACTGCCTCATTAACAAAAGGTATGGGCCTTCCTACAAATCTTCCCGGGCCCATTAATGCATAGGGAAGATCTTTAATCACATTAAAATAATTAACAATACAAATACATGTACTGTTTCTTTTTAAAATAATTCTTATTTCTGTACTTTGCTCCTAGTAAAGACTCTTGGTTGATAAATGTAACATTCTATCAGAGACAATTATACTAAAACAAAAACAGTCAAAAATCTTACTTTGCTTGCCATCACATGGAGGTGATGGAATTCTAGCTGAGTTATTTAAAATCCTTAAAGATGATGCTTTTCAAGTGCTGCATTCAATATACCAGCAAATTTGGAAAATTCAACAGTAGCCTCTGGATTGGAAAATATCAGCTTATATCCAAATACTAAAATTGGGCAATGCCAAAGAATTTTCAAATTTCCAAAACATTTTTGCTCATTTCACACACCAGTAAGGTTATGCTTAAGATCCTGTAAGCTAGTCATTAGCAATATATGGACTGAGAATTACCAGAAGAGCAGGCTGTTCTATTAAGAGAGAAAACTATCAAATAGAAGGGGTTCCAAAGAGTGAAAAAACAAAGAATTCCATCCATTTCTGCTTCATTGACTATAACAAAGCCTTTGACTATGTGGATCACAACAAAATGTAGCAAGTTTTCAAAGAGATGGGGGTCTCAGATTATTTCATCTTTTGAGGAGCCTGTATGTGGACAAATAAATGACAATTTAGAATGGAACATGAAACAACTGATTGGTTTAAGAGTGGAAAAGTGGTACAACAAGGCTGTATATTGTCACCTTATTTATTTAAATAATATACAGAATACATCATGGGGCATATCTGGCTAGATAGATCAAAAGTTGAAATTGAGGTTTCTGGGAGAAATATCAACACTTTCAGATATACAGAAAATACTATTCTGATGGCAGAAAGTGACAAGAAGCTAAGCTCTTCTGAAGGTGAAAGAGGAAAGCTGGTTTGAAGCTTAATACAAAAAAAACTCTAAGATTTGGCAACTGACCCTATCACTTCCTGGTAAATAAAGGGAGATGAAATGGAAGCAGTACGCAGTTTTGTATTCTTGTCCTCAAAGATCACTGCAAATGGCAACTATAACTATGAAATTAAAAGATGCTTGCTTGTTGGAAGGAAAGGTATGGAAAATCTGGACAGCCTACTAAAAAGTAAAGGCATCATCTTACCAACAAAGCTCTGTATAGTCAATGTCTTGGCTTTTATTTTTTTTTGTCAGTAGCAATGTATATCTGTGAGAGTTGGAGTATAAGGAAATTGGAGTGCCAGAATCACCTCTTTCAAATTAAGTTGCTAGAAAAGACTTTTGAGAGTCTCTTGGATATCAAGGAGATCAAATCAATCATTGCTTAAAGTAATTAATTCAGGCTCTTCACTGGATGGTCAAGTACTGAAACTGAAACTTAAAAATGTTGGCCACATAGTGAAAAAATGGGGATTATTGGAAAAGTTCTTGATGTTTGGAAAGATTGAAGACAAAAGGAAAAAGGGATGATAGAAGATGACCTGGCTAGATAGTGACATGGAAGTAATGAACATGAGCTTGGACAAATTTTGAGAAATAGTTGATACCTGATACGTTATTGTCCGTGGAGTCAGAAAGAGTCTATATGACTGAATAACTGGACAATAGCAACAATAAAGCCAGGCCAAAGAAAGATTCAGTAGCATTTTTCTCAGTCATATGCTTTTAAGTGGTAGTCAGCATGAGTAATATTGAAACATGGCAATTGTGATTTGTTGAATCAATTCTATGTCCTTTATGAATATTCTTTCTATGCTATGGCTAACTAAATTCCTTCTAGTCCTTCATTTTGTACCAATATTAAACTTAGCACTGTACCAGCCCGTATCAGGCCTAGTAAACCATACCATCTTATTTTTATTATACTAAAAAACTAAAATGGATGTGTGATTTCAATGTAAATTTTTAAAAATGATATCCCAAACTCACCCATCTATTTATTTCGACAAGGTTTCCATTGAATATTCACCAAACGTCCTAAAGGACTTTTTCATTATATACTGATATTGGAAGGATGCCATCATCATCATTATCACCATTTTCATCATTGGTAGAACAAAATCTACTCTCTCCTCAAACAAGGGGTCTTTTATGAATTTTTAACTATTATAAATTTTTATGATAGATTGGATCCATTGCTTACTTACGTATTACTTACATTATTACTTACATACTAATATCAAGTATATACCTATATATATTAAACCTATCATCACTTTTTTCAGATATTCTTTTTTTTTCTGATTGACACTGCATTGATAGTAATGAGTCTTATAAAACTATAATGTCTTCTCAGTGACATTTCTGGTCATTCAAGAGATTCAATCATCTATAGAGGAAAAAACAAAAGTAGATGAAAAACACATTTTTTGCCATACACAATTGAATAATCAATCCATTTAATTAGTCCACCTTTAAATTTATCTAGGACAGACTCTACACAGAGACAATGAGCCAGACCCAGAATTAAATAGTGGGGAAAGATCAGGCTGCATCACATTGATAAAACTGTTCATCACTTTGAATGATCTGAAGTTACTTCAAAACCATAAACGCATCTTTCTAGTATCAGTATGCTCATAGTTTTGCAATATGACTGCAAATTATTAAACATTGGAATGATTTCCTATAAATAAGGATTTATATTATAAGGAGTTCTGAAAAAAAGTTTTGTTTTTAATTATCTTGGTTCAGTCTTTGAATTTTTCTTCTTCCTAAAATCTTTGGTACTTTCAGTACCCCACTCCCTTATTTTCTTTATTACTTACTTCTTGACTTCCTCCATTCTGACTTGTGATTTTCTTAGGAGCTGAATCTCAGTGTCTCAGCCTCCTTCCACACTGAGAAACTAAATTTAAGGTCCTCAGAAGTGGTTCCAGCTGTGTGCTATTGCTCTTCCCTTTCAGGCTTGGTGGAGTGCTACACAGCCTCCCACATGCATTCTGTCCTGTTGTGATGCCTGGTCCCACTCCTGTTCCTCAGTCCTTTGTCCCAGTGCCAGCAGTTCAGAGCTTCTTTTCACTGGGACCACCAGTTTAGAACTTGGTTGCACTGGTGCTTTCTGGTTGCAACTCTGACATACTTTTGCTCCTTAAGGTCTATGATCAACCTGACTGTTGAGCCCTGAGCAAACTTTTGCAAACTGGAGCTGGGGTCTCCACAGCATTGGAAAGAGGAAGGGGGAACTAGGGAAAAGGTTTTGATGTAAGTCTGTATCATGTCCTTGATTCTGCTAGAGCAGCTTCACTATTTTTTTCATGATCTAATCCTTCCTTCTTGCTCCTTGTTATTTTTTAAAACTGTATTTATTCTGTTCTGAACTTAAATAAAACAAGCAATTCTATAACAGCAGAATAGGAAAAAAGTTGCACATGAAATTGAAAATCTGTTGTGTACAGCTTGATATTCTTTTAAAATATATAATAAAATTATCATGTAACTTTTTTACTTTTTTCTCCTCCACTTCATGGCTACCATTAGATATAAACATGCATATATATATATATATATATATATATATATATATAATCATTCTATACATCTTTCTATTTGTCAGTTCTTTTCTCTGGATGCAGAAACCATCTTCCTTCCTAGGTCCTTGGGTAGTTGTGGAAGTAGGGGAGGGGTGCTGAGTGAGGTCAATGTCAGTAAACATCTGTTTCTGTTCTTTTTTTTTTTTTAACCTTCCCCCTGTTTTGAATTCTCTGTGTTCCAGACCTTGGAGACAGCTGAAGTTGATTTATCTTTGATGCATAATTTCTGTTTTGGAGAGGTTTGAGAAGTCTTAGCTATCAGAGAAAATATCTAATCTGCTATCATGTTGCTCATGTGACCCAAAAAATTCTTAGTGATATATTGGTTTAAGGACTCCTAGCATGAAAATCTGGGATGATGATTGGCAACTCTCCTTTAACTTATCATCTTATGTGCAAGGAGGACCGATAAAGTTAATGGCTTGCCTATGCCTACATGTTTTTTGTGACAGGTCCAGAATTTAAACCTCCTTTCTTCCCATTATGTTGTTTCTACCTTGAATATATTTTCAATTTACTTTTTTTTAATTTCTACCCCTGATAGAATGTAAAATCATTGAGGTTAAGGACTAGTTAACTTTTATCATTGTACTTGCTGAATGCTTGTTGAAAGAATAAATGAATGAAACCAAATCTTTCTCACTCCAAGGCTGGCCTTCTACCCATTATGCTATCCTACTTCTGCTGGAAAATTTAACATTAGGAAATATATAAGATAAAATAATAAATCAGGAGTCAAGTACTATAACAAATTTCTATTTTTAAATAAATCATCATGTTATCTATTAAATGTACATCTCTATACTTAGATTCTATTATATTACTTTTTGTTTTTTAGTGGCAACTAGGGTTAAGTGACTTGCCCAGGGTCACACAGCTAGTAAGTGGCTGTGGCTGGATTTGCACTCAGGTTCTTTTGACTCCAGGGCTGGTGCTGTATTCACTGTGTCACCTAGTTGCCCCTCTAATTTATTGCAATAAACAATCTATTTCCCCCAAGACTTCATCTTTCTCACATGAGAGACTATTGCCTTCTTTGCTTCATTCTTTATGTTTCAATTAATTCTGACAAGCAAAAGATCAGGAAATGTATTGCAATTGTATTAATACATATTTTTTTCTTATAAAAATCCATTCCGAATGGGGAACAGGGAAGGGGAAAATTGTATACATAGACCAAGACCTTTGCTTGAAAACGATGTTTCTTTTTCAATAATTTTTTTTTTCACATGGCTATACACTGGACTTCAGAAGTGGAGAGTAAGGTGGGTGTTATCTGAATGTGCTACAGTACAATGATAACAAAATACAAAATAATAGGGCCAGAAGGGACTCACCTCACTGAATAGCTCCTTCTTTATTCCTTTCCTGAAAAAATAGCTTCAATACCTCATTCTTTAACATTTCTCAAGAGATAGAAGTTCAATGAACTTTGCTGGTCAAATTCAAAATGTATTGTGATGCTGAACAGAATTTTAAATCTCAACCAAAAGTAGTTTCTAATTTGGGTTCAGTTAATCACAGTTCAGTTTTCTTTGTTACTCCTTAGAGTCATCCTTGAACTAGCAAGGATAATTCTTTAATACTTGTTTCCAAAGGCGTTTAATGATGCCACTTGTTCAAGGGCATGTGCATAATACAGCATATAGAACACAATACCTAGAGTAATTCTGGCAACTGGTGCAAACTTTCAAAATCTGGCAGTGATGGTGGCAGTCACAGGACCTCTAGGTTACTTTGTCTCAATGGTGGGGCTGAGTAAATAGTTTCTAAATGTCAAAATTCCTGGAAATTAGGAATGTCAAGACCCCTGTAATGGACTGTTCCAAGATCAGAGGCAGGTGAAGGAAGTCAGCAACAACCTTTTCTTGAAGAAAGTATTCATGATGTAAATGTTGGAATCATTTTTGTAGTCTTTGACCTCTCCAATTCTTCTCACACCCACTCTTCAGGGACCCGTTGCTCTATTTTGTTTACTTTTAGTGGCCTATAGTGTATAATATTTAACCACTTCTATTGGACTAGTTCTACATACACTTTGATGCCATAGCCTGGTTTCCATCGGCCTGGGTAGGGAGAGTCACAGTTAGAGTGAGTACAGCACTCTTGTGATGATACAGGATCTGAGTAGCTATAGAACTTGCTAATATAGGATAGGCTTGAGGTTCTGTGGGCTAATTTCTCTCTAAACCACATCACAGGTTAGAAGGGCAAGGGGAAATAGGTCAGTGACTCCAGATAGCCTCTCTATTTCTCTAGCTTCCTTATTCCCATATCCTGGTAGCTCACATTTTCTCAAACTCTTATTAGAATACAAAATAATGCTTTTAAGTGAAGAAAATTTCTTACAGGTATATAGAAACAATTCCTATAAAAGCATATTCTCATCAGAAATAATTACTTATGTCTTGCCCTAAATTACTCTGTATATGTTTTACACATATTTTAAATTTACTTTTTTTGTTGTGGTAAGACACAAGATGATGTAGGGGAAAGATAGAGGAAAAAGGCTTTGCAGTCAAGGTAGCATGGATTTAAGTCCAGAAGAAGAGCCAAAAACCCAAAATAGATTTTGTATATAATGTCTTTACTTGTTACAATTTTTATATTGGGAGACAACATGGCATAGTGGAATTAGCATTGTCCTCAGAATAAGGAAGCCTTGGGTTTAAGTCCTATTGCTAATAGATACTGATCATGTAACCATATAAGCTCTCAGTACTCCATGTAACTCTCTATGATTATAAATGGTGGAGTACTTGCCCATCTGCATCTGAAGAAGCAGTTTCCTCATTGAGATCTTTCTACAATCATGAAATCACAGGTTCTGACCAAAAGAATTTGTATTTATCTGAGTACCCTTTTTTTCCTCTGAGTAGAAGACAACTTCTTTTAAGGTTGAGAATATTTTCATTTTGTCTTTCCATTTGGTGTATCCCAGAATATACCACTGTGCCTAGCACATACTAGGTCGCTAATAGATTCCAGGCGGATTGAATTATATTGAAATTTACAACTAATATAAATACTTTGGGGATGTCTTATTTCATAGCATTTCCATTTCATAATATTCAATTCAACAAATATTTCTCAATTATTCACTATGTGTGAGGTGCTAAAAAAGTAATGATTTACATATAATACTTTAGATTATATTTATAGTTAATAAAGTACTTTAATCTTGAACTCATTTTCCATTTCATCGATGCAAGGACTTTGTGATGTAGATAGACTTTTGGATCATTAGATGCACTTTTCAGATGTGGAAACAATTTCAGAGATGTTAAATAACCTGCCTAAGGTCACACAGCTAGAAAATGTTGAATTAAACTTGAATCCATATTTGTGGGTTTTCTGATTCTAAAATCATTGAAAATTTCAGTATGCCACATAATCACAACATTCCTATAGGTGAAAGTCAGGGATCAGAATGAGAGGTTCTTAGTTTTAGTATGCCTTACCCTCCATTCCCAAGTACTCCCAGTCTAAATAGCAAAAATAACATTTCAATATGATTTTTAACAAAAGCAGGGAAAATCACCTTCTGAGTTTCTGAATGGATATAATTAACATCACAAACCAAATGTACTTCATAATTAGGCATTCAGATTAATTTAATAACTGAGAGAAAAAATTTTGTGCACATTTCAATAATACAGAGAAACTAATAGGATTTGAACTGCAGATGATTAAAGCTGAAAATTCAAATCTAATGCCTGAAAATATAAACAAATAGAAAAGCGGGCCCTCAGAATAAAGGCTGGCAATATACAAAGGATGAGTACAGAAATTTATAACATTTGTTGGGTCATGAAGTCTGTTGGCAGTTTGGTGAAGCCATATATGTATATATGTATGTATGTATGTATATATATATGTAATATATATATACATATATAAAACATCACAAATGAAATAAATTATATCTAAATAAAGAAACATTTTTTTCACCATCCAAGTTTATTGACTCCTTAAAATCTAGTGTTGTGTAGAGAACTTTGGAGATCTGTTGAGCCCCTGTTAAGCACTCTTTGTCGCATGCAAAGACTCTTTTGAATTAAATCACTGAATTAATCATGATTTAAAGCCATTCAATTGAAAAATGTCATCATTTTAGAACCTGCCTTTTTCTGTTTATTCTGCTGGTTAAAAGATTAAAAACAACATAATCCTTGCCTTTATAGAGCTTACATGTGTGTTCGTCCTTCATTGTCGAAGAAGACCTTGCCATCAGAGAAATAATGACATGACTTGCACTTGACTTTGTTTTGAGTGAGGGAGGGCTGTGCAGGTAACCAGCTTCACTTCTCCTCCTGAGCCATCTGAATCCAGTGACCAGATATTCATGCAGGATGACTGCAAATGACCCAGGAGGAGACAATTGGGGTTAAGTGACTTGCCCAGGTCACACAGCTAGTGAGTGTCATGTGTCTGAGGCGAGACTTGAACTCAGGTTCTCCTGACTCCTGCACTGGTACTCTATCCAATGCACCACCTAGCTACTCTAAAAGAGCTTATAAACAAGTAGGGGGAAAATATGGACACAAATAATTATGATACATTATAGTCTCAAAAATTAGGCTCTCTGTTGCAAAGTAGTTTGCCAATTTACTTTGGTAGAGGGAGTTTCTTACCAGATACGTGCTATGCCATTGAAATCACTTATCATGATAACTTCTTCCCAGGCACCTTTCTCTCTTTTCTTTCCCTTTGACCCCCCAAAAAATCCACTTCAGTTCAAAAAGAGTTCATCCTGACAATCTACACAGTTATAACCAAGTGGATAAAAATTTTCTATTGTTCAGATTATGACCTGCCGTTGAATAGATTACTCATTTAACTGGTTCATCACTTCATACACCTTGGACAGATAGATTCTCAACTTGACCTAGAATTACAAAGGAGAATAATGAGTTTTGGCAAATTGTATTGTTCTTTAAATTATGCTAAGCCTTTTCTGAAGTAAAAATTATCTTTCTTAAGATCAATATTCTTCTAGTGACACTGTATGGTTGTAAATCACAGCACACCACATTTTCTGAAGGAGCAAAATTGGTTCAGACCCAAAGGTCAATGGAAAGTCATAAACTGAGTCTCAGCAATTTGTGGATAAGTGATCTAAAATATAACATTTAGCAAATATATGAATAAAAGCAATGGTTGTCTGGTCATGTTACAAGAGGAAGATTATTATAAAAGACCTAAGTCTCTAGCATGTCGGTGGATCATGAATGGAATATTAATAGGAGTACATTTACAAGATGGGAAGTTGTGGGTAGAGTTCTATCATTCTACATAGATAATATTATGGAATCTTTCCAATTTTTATTACCAAGTTTCAAAAATTATTTGAAATTTTCTATTTTTAGTAAATATTGGTTATGCCTTTTTTCATTGTATTTGTGATTTTTTTTTAGATTAGTGTTTTTATTTCTCCTGTTTTTCTTATTTAGAAAAAGTGCAAGGGAAATAATTTTGAACTGACCAGTAGGCCTCTGTCTTTTTCCTACCTGAGTTCTTTCATTTACCTTCTCTTATAAAATGGAAGATGTATTTTATTTTGCTGCTGCTAACGTTTTTCCAAGCATATTGCTTAGTCCTTAGCTGGCATCTTGTTGCCAGACAGAACTGTCTCACTACTATGATTCAGTTGAGTTTACTTCAGTTCAAATATTCTAATACTCCTTATATGTGTAGGTTTTGAAAACAATCTATCCAATTCCACAACGTTTAAATCTGTTGTGGAATGAGGCCTAGGTTTCTTGTCACTTTTTATGTGTGGTAAAATAAATTGCAGATCCCCATTATGATAATAGGCAAGGGGACATGATTAACTGTAATTGTATAAGCATATCACAGGAGGTTATATTAAGCTTAGGATCATAGACAAGAGTTAAAAGGACCCTTGAACATCATTTGTTCTTAACCACTCATTTACAAATGAGGAAACAGATGGCTATAGAGGTCAAGTGACTAACCCAAAATCACACAGGAGGAACCAGGATTTAAAAGTAGGTCCTCCAGCTCCAAACCCAGGGCTCCTTCTAATGTACAATAATTTTGTGTGTGTATATGTTTGTGTGTGTGTCTCGGGAGATACGACTTGACCCATATATGAAAAACACTTGTAATGACAGGTTGTGTTCAAAGAAGCGTTTAATGTACTGCAGTTAATGGTCACAAGTGGAAAATAGGTGGTTATCAGATTTCTGTTATACTACTTAATTTGGATACATTGAACTTCTTTAAAATGAAAAAAAAAGCCTTACTAAACCAAACCAAACATCTTCTTTCAAAATCAAACTGAGTATATTCTGCAAGCTAATATCAAACTCAACTTATAAAAAATGTAAATGTTATGATGAACATGACAACAATTGTGTAATATTTCATAGTATAATGAACAATCACAGGGATTTTTTCTTTTCCTGTTAAATTGTTAGTTTGTTGTTCTACATTACGCTTTCTCTTCTAGTTTAAATGTTTTCTGCATCAAATCTTGTTGAGAGTATATCCTCAAGCTTCAAGCTTAAACTCCTGAAAACAACTCTGGAGGTCACTTGTATTCTCTTATGGCTACGCAGCACAATTCTATTCTTTGGAGGGCAATTAAGCCTGTTGCTTCCTATGCCTGGAATGCACATCTCCCCCACCTCTGCCTCTTTAAATTCCCAATTTGCTTTAAAATTCAGTTCAAGTTCTGCCTTGCATATAAAACTTTTTCTGAATCCTATAGCTGCTAGTAACGCCCATCCCCAAGGAAAAATAAAGATAAACAAAAAAAACTGCCAAAACAGAAATAAAAGCAAAAACTAACCCTTTAATTCTTTCATACCTATTTTACATATACCTACACATGTTATAGTATCTGATAGAATATAAGGTCCTTGAGTTCACGGATTAAGTTGTCTTTGTATTCACTATGTCTAGAAAAGTATTTGGCACGTAATCAGCACTTGATAAGCCCTTACTGAATGATTACTATTTTATGTCAATATCATAAGGCTAAGGCTAAATGCGAAATAGCAAATTTAGACAAGAGACCGGAACCAGGGTATAGGGTGGTTGGGCTCAGAGCTATTTCTGATTAACTAAATACATGTTAACCACATTCCTATGGCTAACAAGACTGTATATTCACTCAGAGAGAGGTAAAACAGGAATATGGAAGGTTGTCTGTCTCTTCTTTATGATTTACATTTCCTCCACACTTCCTGTCAGCTCAGTACTCATAATCTCTACAACTTCTGATGCTTTTTGTGGAAAAACAAGATAGTGGCTATCAATTTCATCTGGTAGTGAATCTTACTAACACACAACTACATCTTTGCAGATGCCTCTGAACTTGTCTTCATGTCTCCAATCTTTTCCCACCGTTGACAAATGGTTGTCAGGATAATTTCCATATTGCATTTCTTTCATCATGTCCCTACCCTGATAAAAAAGTCCAATGTCTAAACAATACTTACAAAATGAAGTTCATATAATTCTATTCTTGTCAATGCTGATATCATAGTTTTATTTATCATCATTGCCCTCAATGCCCATTGTATACAAGTTAACTTGATATATACTACCTGTTTCATGAACAAATGCATATAGTCTATAGCTTTGCTTATATCATTCTTCCTGGCTAGGGCACCCTTCCCTTAAAACAATAATAGCAGACATTTACAAGAAGTTTAAGGTATTCCCACCTTGCCATTGCCAGTATTACAATCTTATCCACCCTTAAAGACCCACATCAAATGCCACCTCCATGGAGCCTTGTCCAATGAATTGAGTCAGAAATTTTCTCTCCAATTCCGAATATTTATATATGTAAATATACATATGAATACATATGTATATACATACATATAAGTATATACATATACAATACACATACCCCCCCACAATAATTACATGTAATTTTTGTATGCGTATTTTTCCCTATAGTGTATAAACTCTTCAGAGGCAAAAATCATCGTTTTAGTACATTTTTTTTGTACTCCCTCTCTACCATGCCCAAGGGTCCCTGGAACCCCGACCTCTGAACCCTGAACATCACATTGCATACAGTTGAATATAATGAATGAGCAATAACCAAAGATGTTGAAGATGGTTATATGGCATGTAGGCAATAAAGCACTGAATCTGGAATCAAAAGGTCAACTGACCGTCTCTGTCCATTACAGTGTGTCAACTATAGTCTGCCATTTCCTACCAATGTGACCTTGGACAAGTCACTCAGGCTCTCTGTACTTTAGTTTCTTGATTTTAAAAATGAAAAGATTGGACAAACTGGTCTTTAATGTCCTATCTAGCTAAAATCTGTTATCCTATGAACCTTTATATCAGTTTCTGAGGAGTAAAGCAGATTTTCATTTATATTGACACAGATACTATTCTTTTTCATTAAAAGATATCAATTATTCTCTATTCCATTTAAAAGAATTATAATATGGACTTCAGAAATCTCGTCCAACTTTAAATCTCTTCATCTATTAATTCCCTATTTCTATGACCCAAGAGGTTACCTTCTGAGAGCCAAGTCTAGTGGTCTGAGAGAAAAGAAAAGGATCAGGAAGTAAGGGCTCATGATGGCAGTGTTGGTCCTACAGAAAGGAGAGGATTGATGGTCACCAGGACAACATAGAAAATTTAGTACAGTGACTGTAAATATGAATAAAACATAATTAAGGAGAAATAAAAAAATGTCTCAATGAATAAGCAATTTTTAATTAAAGGAGAATTATTTCTAATTCCCTTAGAAAGAGGAAAGTATTACAACAAATTATGAACTCCACTTAAATGACACTGGGGTATTAGAATGGTTCAGAAAAGCAATCAAAGAATTATGGGAAAATGGCAAGGATAGATGCAGAGAAATTAGAGTTTTCAAGGAATAAAGCAAAAGACCAATGTAATACTTGTGATGTCACTATCAAAGTTAGAATTAGCTAGTCAGTACTAGATTTTTCTTCCATAATAGGTATGGATAGAGCAGCATCCTTCCTAGGGTTTTTCTCTACTCAGGTGGGTGACCTCAGGTCCCTGATTTTTCTTCCTTTTCTTCCTTATCCCCTGTGTCTCTTGACCTAATTATTCACATCTTATTATTAAAAATAGCTCATTTTGTAGTTTGGGGTCAATGTCATGACCTTCAGGTCCTGAGTCCCTTTCTCTGTTTTATGAAACAAGTTGTCCAATCACAATGGTTCAGGATCCACAGTTAAAGAATTCCCAACACTCAGATGATGATTTGGCTCTCTGATCTAATTCAAACTTTTGATCCTCTCTGACTAGTGATCACTTTATATCTGAAGCAAAAGCTATGGTATAGGAAATTTTTAGGCATAATCAGCAAGTGAAATATATTACAGTGTCTTTTACTAGACAGGAGAGAAAGTTGGAGAAAGAGTAGACTTCTTTATCTGGAACATCTAAGAGATAGGTGGCAGAGGGCAAAGGGTACTATGCCTGGAGTTAGGAAGTCTTGAGTTCAAATCTGATTTCAGATATTTGTTAACTATAATTTTAGACAAATCACATAACTTTTCTGTCTTTTTTGCCTCAACTATAAAATAGGGAATAATAATACCCACTTCACAAGGCTGTGAGGATCAAATGAGATTTTTGTACAGCACATAGCCTAGTTTCTGTTAAGTGTTTAATAAATTCCTATTTCCTTCTTTCCTTCCTTCCCTCAATCCTTGAAGATGTGGTCCCACCAGAAATTTCAGCCTGAATCTTTTACTCCGAGATGCCTATAGGGTATTCATGAATGCCTCTCTTTGTTCTCTCCTTTGTCATATTTCAGCCCCTATTTCATAGCTTCCTTTTAGCCTCCAAATTTCTCCTTTCCATTTTCCCTTTTTGCATGTTGCCCCCAATACTTGTCAGCTCAGCCTGGTTAGTCACAGGAGGTTTAGGGAGGCAGGGCATACTCATTTCCCACTGCTTCTTCTGCCACTTCTCAGTTCCTGTTTTCCCCATTCCTATCTCAGTCTGTCTTTAAAATTTAATGTGTTCCTTTAATATTCTACTCCCCCCTACCACTCATGTCTAACTTCCAATTAAAAGGTATTGAGAAAGTTCACAGAGCTAAGAGGCAATAATTGCCCCACTGAACTACACATTTTAGGATGTCAGTCAGTTTTCAAATACATGTTACATCTGTATCCCCTATGAACTCCTGGAAAAAAATCACTTAAACTCTGTGTGCTACTGAACTCTCAAAGACAATGAGTTTCAGAATAGCTTTATTTTTCTGATCTACATTGGTGTAGGGAGGTTCCTAACCTGATCTGTAAAAAACCAAAATATATCAGTAACTAGAAAAATAGAGAAAACCAAGAGACATTCCCTCCACAGAAAAATGTTCATAGGATGGGAAGAATTTTTTCCAAAAATGACAAAAAATGATGAACAAGCAGTTCAAATTGTTTAAAAAAATGTAGAACTAGATATTTTTAAATTTTATTGTCTCCAAATTACTTGTTAAAACAATTTAAAAACAATTTTTAAAGTTTTGAGTTTCAAATTCTATCTTTTCTTCCTTCCTCTTCTTCCTCTTTGAGACAATAAACAATTTGACATAAGTTACATATGTACTGCAGTGTAAAACATCCTCATATTAGTCATTTTGTATAAGAAGATGAATAATAGGAAGAAAGATAAGAGGAAAGAAGGAAAGGAGAAAGAAAGAAAAAAGAGAGTGAAAATAACATGTTTCAGTCTGTATTCAAATAGCATTAGTTCTTTCTCTGGAACTGGATGACATGCTTCATCATGAGTCCTTTGGTATTGTCTTGAATTATTGTATTACTGAGAATAGTTAAGTCATTCACATTTCTTCATCACATAATACTGCTGTTACTATTCCCCTAGTTAGTCACTTCACTTTGCAACAGTATGTGTTAGTCCTTCCAGGTTTTTCTGAAATAATTTTGCTTGTCACACTTTAAAGCACAATAATATTCCTTCATAATCATATACCACAGCTTGTTTAGATAGTCCCCAATTGATGGGCATTTTCTAGATTTCTAGTTCCTAGCCACTACAAAAAGAGCTGCTATAAATATTTTTATAATAATATGTCTCTTTTCCTATCTTTGGTATCTTTGGGATAGAGAATTAGCAGTGGTATTGTTGGATCAAAGGGTATACACACTTTTATAGCCCGTTGGGTGTAAGGGTTAGACATTTTTATCATTGTGAGAATTTCTCAATGACTCCAAAGTAGGAATTATGTGCAAGAGAAATTTTAGCTGTCTTTTTGGAAATGTTGGAACCAAGAATTCCAATAAAATGAAAATCCAATGAATTCCTGTTAGAAAACACTTATCCTTCTTCCTTAATACATTCATTTAGCACTATTTCCCACCCCACCACTACACAAACAAGGAGGACTATGTAAGTAGAATCTTGGGCTTGAAGCAGAACTCAAATGTACTCTTTATTCTTCCCAGTGTTCTGGAAAACCAAGAGGCAGAAGCTTATCTTAGTAGAACAGTGCTCTGTACTACAAGAGGGCTCAATCAGAAAACTGAGGAATAGTGGGAACTGAGGCAGGTCATAGATACATTGCTGCAAGGCAATCCACTAAACCTTAGAAAAAGAGACGAGCATCCAGTTAGAGCTAGTTCTGTCAATCCAGAAGTCACCAGGGACAGTCCTGAAGCTAATGAAGCATGAATGGTTTAGGTAGGAGGAGGTGGAGATGATTTTTAATACTAACCCTAGGGAAACTACAATCAAAGGGGAAAGAGGCATAAAGTGAGCATTTGGAGAACATGGAAGGGTAGAGGAAGAAGTCTCAGGAGAAAGAAAACACAATTAAAGAACTTAATCTTACGCAGATAAACCAACAAAGAAGATACTGTTAACAAAAGGTAAAAGGTAAAAAGTTCCAGATCAGCTAAAAGAATTCAGACATCTATTAATAAATATTAGATGGCAAAAGAAAATGAATCAAAACCTGATGAACCAGGAGAACCTCTGGGTTGCTAATCAGCATGAAACTAAAGCAGAATCTTCCCAGATGGTTTAGAAGAGAAGTAAGAATGATGAAAGCAGATTTTTTGACTTGTACAGAAGAAATAATTAGTAACAGAAAAAAAGACCCTTTCAAATGCACAATGACAAGTTTCAGCAAAGAAAAAAAAAAGAATAACCAGTTGGAAATGTAGATACACAGAGGAGTGCTGCCTGGAAGAAGAGAAGCAAAAAACATCGAAATAAAATGTGATCTCTATACAAGGAAAATACATTGATCTGAAAGATAAGATATATGAACACAATTTAAGAATTATAGATATCCCAAAAGACCACACTATGTCAAAAAACCCTGAATCCTATAATGTAAAAAAAAGTAATGAGGAAACTGCCCCAAAACATGAACATCTAAAACAAAGTGCCAACTGTAAGAATCCATAGTTTGCTTTGGGGGTAGGAGGAACGTATGATTCAAAGTTTCAGATATATTAGGGTTAAAGTGACCAACTTCATAAACCAACTATAAATTCTGCAAGTAGCCAAGGGAAAGATCTTTACAAGGAGGAGGAATTTGAATCATATGTTAGTATTATTCTGGATTATTGAAACTACAGGAAGAAATGGAATGATGTATTATGAACACAAAATGGCATGCCCTGTAAACTTGAGCTTAGCCATTAATATAAAATATGGATATTCAATTAAAAGAGATGCATTTGAAGTAGCTATATAAAAGTAGACTTGAAGAAATTATTTCTTCTTCAAATATTTAATACCATGCAAATATAAAAAAGGTGAGCAAATTGTATCCAAGGACAACAACTGCAAAATAATAGCAGTGATATCATTAAGAAATTTCTTTCTAAAATTACAAAAGAAGGTAAAATAAGAACAGAAGTAAAATAGAAGTGATGGTGGAGAGATAGGCTTGCTAGAGCATGGGTTAATCCTCCCCACAACCCATTTATAGTTGGTTTGTTTTTTTTTTGGTGAAACTAAATTATACAACGTCAAGGTTCACAAAAGGAGGGAGCAGGAGAGATAGAAGGGAATATAGGATTACTCTAATCATGGCAGAGGCTAACATTAAATAGAAAATAATTACTCTAGTCTCTAAGAGAGAAGAGAACCTATGAGAGAACTGATGAAGAGTCAAAAAGAGGAATTAAAACATGACAGGGAAAGGAGGAATTTCATTTTAGTGATAGGATAAGGTTCCATAGGGGAAGATAATAAATGCTGATGGGGATCTTACAATGCGTATAATCTGTAGGGATTTGGTACTTGGAGCGAATACTCATACTGCCTCAGGATGGGAGAAAACAAACATATGTTATATGCCAGGCACAATGCTAAATGTTTTATGAATATCTCATTTGATCCTCATAGCAGTTCTAAGAGGGAGGTGGTAGTATCATTCCCAATTTATTATTGAGCAAACTGTGGCAAATAGCGACTTGCTCAGGATCACACAACTAGTGTATGAGGTCAGATATGAATTCATTCCTTCTTGACTCCATGTCCAGTGTTCTATCCCCTGCATTAGTGAGTCATCTCAGGAGAAGAAGGATCAGAGCTCCAAAGGGGCAGTTGATTCAAAAGTATGGAAAAGAATGGACCTAGGGAGATTATTTTAAACAAAAAAGATAGAGTGATCATAGGGATGGTCAAAGGCTAATAATAAATTTCACTATCAGGAACACACACACACACAATCTTACCATCAGGTAATATCTTCTCTATCACCTTAATAGATTAATATTTCTAAGAATTAAGTGCAACAGAAAGAAGGGATCAAGGAGAAATGACCCATGCAGCATTAAAATAGAAATAGTTTAGAAAAATATGTATGTATTTTAATTTCATAAGGAATATAATTAATAAAAAAGGACAAAGTAGGTATCAAGTCATGAATCAAAGAGTACAAGTCTAGGCCAGACAGAAAGGGAAAATAAATAATGAAGGGTATGAGGGAAAAGAAATCCCTTTTAAGTAAAAATATGCAGAAAATGTTTAAAATGATTGAACAAAATAATTTGAAGAGGAGTAGTGATTTCCTTGTCTATTTGACTGGGGAGAAAAAAAGGAGGAAAAATTAAATAATTAGATAGAAAGGAGAAAGATAAAAGAACTAATGAATTAAGCAAAAGTCCAAAACTAGAGAAAGGGATTTGAGAGATAACTTTAGAGTGAAGGGAAATAGGTGGGAATAGGGCTGTCTTATAATAGATTAAGCTAAAATAAATGAAAGAGACTACTAGTATCTTGACAGAGGAAGAGGAAAAAAATATAAATTTAGAGCAAAAGTCTTAACCAATATTAGAAATAAGTAAAAGAAAATGTAAATATAAGTCTTATAACTTTAAATATGAATAGATTAAATAATATGACAAAGTGAGAAAAGAGTGACTAGATAAGAAAACAAAACTCCACAATTTACTGTTTACAGGAAAGATACCCAGGAACAAAGTCATATACAGAATAAAAATTAGCAGTTGGAAAAAAATAATATGCATCAAATGAGTGCAAAAAAGTAAAGCAGGAGGTGGAGTGGAGCCAAGATGGTGGAGTGAAAATAGATACCCATTTGTCCTTGTTTGTAAATACCTTCAGACATCTATAAGAAGTGAATCTGAATGAATTCTACAGTGGAAGAATTAACTGAGAGATAGACTGTGGCAGATAGTCAACCTAGGACAGCCTGAAAGATTTGTTACACCAGGTGGGGAGAGTACAGAGGATGTGCGAGGCACCAGCATAGACAAAGTAGAGCAGGAAAGGCCCTCCTGGGCTGAATCTGCAGCAGCAGTTCAAATTTCTAAATAGATCAACACAGGACCAGAGTCCAGCACACCTGGATGAGAGAGAAGCACAGGGCCCATGACAGCTGCAGCACTATTCCTGGGGAAATCAGCACACAGACTGTTTTGTAAGTCACCTACTTGAACTAGGAGCCAAGACAGCAGAGTAAATTGTAAATGCTCTGATTAACCTTGAAAAACCCAGAGAATATTGCCCCTGGAAAAATCCTGGAATAGTGAAGTTTACAGAAGGAATAAGCAATCTTTTATGTCAAGAGGTTAAGGAGACAACCAAAAAGGGTCCTGCTTTCTGTGGCTGAAAGGGAGCAATGTAGGACTAGAGGTGTCCCAGCAAGTCGCACCTGAGCAGACCAAGCAGAGATCCTGAGTCCCAGGGGGTGTAGCCAGTAAGCTCCAACAACAGAACCCCAGGTATGCCTTAGCATAGCCAGGGGAATTGGGCAGACACCAGGACAAATGGGTTCAGGGCAGCCCTAGGGGAGGAGGAGACCACCAGCAACTAGACCACCCTTCCCCCACACCTTACTCAGCAAGTTTAAGTATAACCTTAGGGAAAATCAGGCTTGATACATGACCTCAGCCTTGGTCACACACCAGCCAGCTCAGCACCAGATAAGATGCAGCCTTATATAGCTTCTACTTGAAAGAACAGAGGTCACAGAACACAAAGTCACTAAGCAAAGTAACTAAGCAGGACCTTAACTCCCAGTACAAAAATGTGGAACAGAGCCCCCTGTGTCCCAGAAGAAGAGACCCACTTTAGAAGTCAGAAAAAAGGCAATCACCTTGAGAAAGAAGCAAATTAGAAAACCAAAGATTGTAGAATCTTATTATGGGGACAGAGAAGAACAAAATATGAATTCAGAAGAGAATAGCATTGACACAGTACACACATCTGAAACCACAAAGGGGAATGTGAACTGATCTCTAGCTCAAAAAGCATTCTTGAAAGAGTTTAAGAAGGATTTAAAAAGCCAAATTAAAAAGGTAGAGGAAAAACTGACCAATGATTTTAAAAATCCAACCAGTTCCTTTAATTGGTCAAATAGATAAGGAGATGCAAAACCTAACTGGAGAAAATAACTCTGAAAAAGGAGGGACAAAAGCTAATTGAAGAAAACAATTCATTAAAAATTAGGATTGGGCAAGTGGAAACTAATGACTCCATGAGGCATCAAGAATTAGTCAAACAAAATCTAAAGAATGAATAAAATAGAAGAAAATATAAAATATCTCATTGGAAGAACAACTGACTGGGAAAATAGATCCAAGGGAGAAAATTGAAGAATTACTGGTCTACCAGAAAGCCATGATGAAAAAAGAGTCTGGATAGTATCTTCCAAGAAATCATTCAGGAAATCTACCCTAAGGTCCTAGAAAGAGAGGGCAAAATAGTGATTGAAAGAATTCACCAATCATATCCTGAAAGAGATATCAAATTGAAAACACCAAGGAATATTGTTGTCAAATTCCAGAATTATCAAGTCAAGGAGAAAATGCTGCGAGCATCTAGAAAGAAACAATTCAAATATTGAAGAACTACAGCCAGGATCACACAGGATCTTGCAGCTTCTGCATTTAAAGATTGGAGGGAATGGAATAAGATAGTCCATAAGACAAAGGAGCTTAGACTACAACCAAGGATCAGTTACCCAGCAAAATTGAGCATAATCTTTCAGGCAAGGAGATAGACATTCATTGAAATAAGGGATTTCCAGAACTTTCTGTAGAAAAATACAGAGCCAATAGAAAATTTTGTCTTCAAATACAAGAATCAAGAGAGACACAAAAAGGTAAACAGGAAAAAAAAAGAAAAAAAACACTTGTTATTTAATGTGGGCAAACTGTTTACATCCCAATATAGGAAGTGATACTTACTAATCTTGAGAATTGTATATTTATTATGACATTTAAAAGGGATATACATAGATAGAGGGAGTAGCTATAAATTAACTGATGTGATTAGGAAAAAAAGCATAACTAAAGGATACAAAGGAATTGTAACAGGAGAAAAGGAGGAGGCAGAAAAAGGTAAAATGCATCACAATAAAGGCACAAAAACATATAGTGGAGGGAAAGAGGGGAGGGAAAGGAGCATTGTTTGAGCTATACTCTCATTGGATTTGTTTCAAGTAAAGAAAAAATATTCTTAGTTAAGTATAGAAATCTAACTTGCACTACAGACAGTAGGAGGGGAGAAAGAAAAAGGGGTGATTAGAAGGGAGAGAACAAATAGTAAGGGAAATGGAAATTAAAGAGAGGGGGCTGATGGCAGGGAGAAAAGACTGAAGGAGGTGGTGGTTAAAAGCAAAACTTTTGAGGAGGGGAAGGGAGAAGGGAGAAATAAAACCCTAAACAAGGGGGAAATAGGATGGAGAGAAAGACACAGATAGTAATCGTAACTGTGAATGGGAATGGGATGAACTCTCCATAAAACAGAGGTGGATAACAGAATGGATTAAAACCCACAATCCTACAGTACGTTATTTACAAGAAACATATTTGAAACAAGGGTATACACACAGGGTAAATGTAAAAGGCTGAAAGTAAAAAGACTTCAGCTGATGCAAAAAAAAAGCAAGGGTAGCAATTCTAATCTCAGAAATAGTAAAAGCAAAAATAACTCTAATCAAAAGAGATAAGGAAGGAAACTATATCCTTCTAAAAAGCACCATAGACAATGATGTAATATCATTACTAAACATATGTTCAACAAGTGGTATAGCATCCAAATTCTTAGAAGAGAAATTAAGTGAATTACCAGAGGAAATAGCAAAACTATACTAGTGGGGGCACCTCAAGCTCCCCATCTCTGAACTTGATAAATCTAACCTCAAAATAAATAAGAAAGAAGTTAAGTATGTGAACAAAATTCTGGAAAAGGTAAATATGATAGACCTCTGGAAAAAAATGAATGGGGATAGAAAGGAATATAGCTTTTTCTCAGTGATACATGGCATGCACACAAAATATTGACCATGTACTGGATCATAAAAACCTCATAATCCAGTGCAGAACTAAAGAGATAGTCAATGCATCCTTTTCAGATCATGAGGCAATAAAATTTTATGTAATAAGGGAAAGTTAGAACAAAAATTAATTGCAGATTAAGTAGCCTATTCCTAAAGAATGAGTGGGTCAAACAACAAATCATTGAAACAATCAATAGCTTCATTCATGAGAATGACAATAATGATACAACCTACCAAAACTTATGGGATTCAGCGAAAGTAGTTCTTAGGGGAAGTTTTATATTTCTGGATGGTTACATGAATAAAATAGAGAGAGGATATCAGTGAACAAATTGTAAATACACAAGTAAATATCAAATTAGAAATAATAAAAACCAATGGAGAGATTAATAAAATTGAAACTAAAAAGTTATTGAACTAATAAATACAATTAAGGGCTGATTTTATGAAAAAAATCCAATAAAATTGATAAGCCTTTGGTCAATCTGATTTAAAAAAGGAAGAAAAGCAAATTACCACTATCAAAAATGGAAAGGGTGAATTCATCTCCAATTAAGAGGAAATTAAAACAATAATTGGAAATTATTTTGCTCAACTGCATGTCCATAATTTGATGATTTGAGTGAACTAGATCAATATTTATAAAAATATCAACAATCTAGATTAACAGAAGAGGGAGTAAAAAACTTAAATAACCTAATTTCAGAAAAAGAAATTGAACAAACCATCAATGAACTCCCTAGGAAAAAATCTCCAGGACCAGATGGATTTACAAGTGAATTCTATGAATCATTCAAAGAACAGTTAATTCTAACACTGTATAGACTATTGGGGAAAATTGGTGAAGGGGTTCTACCATATTCTTTTTATGATATAAGTATGGTGATGATACATAAATTGGATAAAACCACAACAGAGAAAGAATATTATAGACCAATTTCCTTAATGAGTATAAATGTACAATTTTTTAAAAAAATTATTTATTAACTTTTTGAATTCATTTTCACATAATTTTGGGTTCCAAATTTTCTCTTCATTTGTTCCCTCCCCTACCCCAATACACTAAGCATTCTAATTTCCCCTATCACCAATCTTCCCTCTCTTCTATGATTGTTCCCTTCACTTGTCCTCATCTTCTCTTTTGTCCTTTAGGGACAGATAACTTTCTATTCCCCATGACCTATATTTCTTATTTCCCAGTAGCAAGAACAATATTAGACAGTTGTTTCTGAAGCTTTGAGTTCCAACTTCTCCCCAACTTCTTCCCGTTGGGAAGGTAAGCAATTCAATATAGGCCATATCTATGTAGTTTTGCAAATGACCTCCATAATAGTCGTGTTGTGTAAGACTAACTATATTTCCCTCCATGCTATCCTGCCCCCCATTGTTTCTATTCTGTCTTTTGATCTTGTCCCTCCCCACGAGTGTTGATTTCAAATTACTACCTCCTCCCATTTCCCTCCCTTGATCATTCCCCCTACCCTGCTTATCCCCTTTTCCCCCACTTTCCTATATTGTAAGATGGTTTTCAAACCAAAATGAGTGTGCATTTTTTTCCTTCCTTTAGTCGAATGTGATGAGGGTAAACTTCATGTCTTTCTCTCAGCTCCCTTCTTTTTCCCTCCACTAAAAAGTCTCCTACCTGCCTCTTCTATGAGAGATAATTTAGCCCACTCCATTTCACCCTCTCTCCTCCCAATACATTTCTCTCTCACCACTTAACTTCATTTTTTAAAGATATGATCCCATCCTATTCAATTCACTCTGTGCTCTCTGTCTCTGTGTGTGCATGCATGTGTATATGTGTGTGTGTGTGTGTGTGTGTGTGTAACTCCTCCAACTACCCAGATACTGAAAAGTTTCAAGAGTTACAAATATTGTCTTTCCATGTAGGAATGTAAACAGTTCAACTTTAGTAAGTCCCTTATGACTTATCTTTGCTGTTTACCTTTTCTTGCTTCTTCTCATTCTTGTGTTTGAAAGTCAAATTTTCTTTTCAGCTCTGGTCTTTTCATCAAGAATGCTTGAGAGTCCTCTATTTCATTGAAAGACCATTTTTTCCCCTGAAGTATTATACTCAATTTTGCTGGGTAGGTGATTCTTGGTTTGAATCCTAGTTCCTTTGACTTTGAATATCAGATTCCCTTTTCCATGTGGCTAATTCTGCTTTTGAAAGCATTCTTCTCCTCATTGGCTTTTTGAACCTCTTTTGCCAATTGAGTTAGCTATTTTTCAAGGTGTTATTTTCTTCAGCAATTTTTTTTGGTTTCCTTTAACAAGGTGTTGGCCTGCTTTTCATGCTTTTCTTGCATCTCTCTCATTTCTCTTCCCAGTTTTTCCTCCACCTGTCTAACTTGATTTTCAAAATCCTTTTTGAGCTCTTCCATGGCCTGTGCCCACTGAATCTTTATTTTGGATGTTTGGGATACAGAAGCCTTGACTTCTATGTCTTTCGCTGATGGTAAGCATTGTTCTTCCTCATCCAAAAGGAAGGGAGGAGATATCTGTTCACCAAGAAAGTAACCTTCTATGCTCTTATTTTTTCTCCTTTTCTGAGCATTTTCCCAGCCAGCTACTTGACTTCTGAGATTCCTCTTCACCCCTGCCATGCCTCCAGATTTGCCCAGCTAGTGCTTGGGGTCTGAGATTCAAATGCTGCTCCCCAGCCTCAGTGCTTTCAGGAGGGGCAGGGCTGCTACTCAGTGTGAGATTATGTTCAGGAGCTCAGGTGGGGACAGGGCCACCACACAAGGATCAGATCCCTCAGGGGGTTTAGGTGGGAGCAAGGCCGCCACATGGGGCTCAGTTCCCTCAGGGAGTTTATGTGGAGATCTGCAACAATGGATCCAAGCTCCTCTCTGCTTTGGGAGCTCCTGTCCACTACTGCCTCCACTGCTGCCTCCCAAGGGGCCTGAGTAATGGAGATACCCCACTCCCTCTTGGCCAGCAAAACAGGCTCTCTCACTGACTTTGGAGTCTGTGGGTGGAGGAACCTGTGTGGCTGCTGGAGATTCTGTCCCTCAATCCTCCTCGGATCTGCTGCTCTTGGTGTCATGTGGCCAGGGCAGGGCTGGGCTCTGCTCCGGGTCCTATGTGTGAGGGACTTTTGGTGTCAGTTTTTCAGGGCTCTCTGGAAGAGAAATCTCTTCCACTCCATTGTTGTGTGGCTTCTGCTGCTCCAGAATTTGTTGGGAGCTCTTTTTTACAAGCATTTTATGGGCTGTGGATTGGAGCTAGCATATGTGAATCTTTCTACTCCGCCATCTTCCCAATTTTAAATAAGATATTAGCAAAAATATAACAGTAACTTATCAAGAGATTAATATGTTTCGATCAGATAGTATTTATACTAGAAATCCTACAGGGCTGGTTCAATATTAGGCAAACTGTCACCATAATTGATCTTATCAACAACAAAGCTAACAGAAACCATGTGATTATCTCAATAGGTGCAGAGAAAACGTTTGAAAAAAAATAACACCTATTCCTACTGAAAACTCTGGAGACACTAGGAATAAATGGAGCCTTCCTTAAAATAATAAGTGTGATCTACCTAAAACCATCAGCAAGCATTATATGTAATGGGCATAAGCTAGATGCATTTCCAATGAGATCAATGGTGAAAAAGGATATCTATTACCACCACTGCTAATCAATATGGTATTAGAAGCATTAGCTTTATCCATAAGAGAAATAAAAAAAAAATAGAAGAATAGGCAAAGAACCTACATTATTACTCCTTGCAGATGATATGATGATATACTTAGAGAATTCTAGTGAATCAAGTGAAACAACTACTTGAAATAATGAACAACTTTAGCAAAGTTTCAGGATACAAAATAAATCCACATAAATCACCTGTGTTTCTATATATTATTAACAAAGCCCAACATCAAGGCAAGGAAGGAGAAATCACATTTAAAGTTGCTGTAGGCACTATGAATATTTGGGAGTCTACTTGCCAAAACATGTCAAGGGACTATATGAACAGAATCATAAAATACATTTTTCCACAAATAAAGTCAGATCAAAATAATTAGAAAAATATCAGTTACTCATGGATAGCCAAGCAAATATAACAAAAGTGAAAATCCTACCTAAATTAGTTTACTTATTCAGTGGCATACCAATTAAATGATCACAAAACTCTTTTATAAATGTAGAAAAAATGATATCAAAATTTATCTGAAAGAACAGAAGGTCCAGAATATCAAGGGAATTGAGGAAAAAAAATGCTAGTGAAGGTAGCTTACCCATACTAGATCTTAAATTGTGTTATAAAGCAGTAATCATCAAAACAATTTGGTACTGGGTAAGAAATAGAGGGGTAGATCAGTGGAACAAGTTGGGTACACATGACACAGTAGACAATGACTCTAGCAATCTACTGTTTGATAAAACCAGGGACCCCAACTTCCGGGATAAGGACTCACTATTTGAAAAAAAAACTGCTTGGAAAACTGGAAAGCATGTCTGACATTGTATGCCACAATAAAGTCCAAATGAGTACAGGATCTAGGTATAAAAGTTGACAGTATAAACAAATTATGGGAGCAAGGAATTGTTTATTTGTCAGATTTGTGGGGAATGGGGGAATTTGTGACCAAGCAAGTGATAGAGAACATTATGAAATGCAAAATGGATAATTCTGATTACTCATAGTTTGAAAAGCTTTGCACAAAGTCAATGCAACCAATAATAGAAAGGAAGCAGAAAACTGGGAAAGAATTTTTATGACTAGTCTCTGCAATAAAGACTTCATTTCTGAAATATATAGAGAACTGAGCCAAATGTACAAGAATACAAGATATTGCTCAATTGATAAATGGTCAAAGGATATGAACTGGCATTTTCAGAGAAAGAAATAAAAGATGTCTATAGTCATATGAAAAAAATGCTCTAAATCATTATTGTTCAGAGAGATGCAAATGAAAACAACTCTGAGGTACCACATCACACCTATCAGATTGACTAACATGAAAAATTAGGAAAATGATATATGTTGGAGAAGATGTGGGAGAGTTGGAACACTAGTTCAATAGTGATGGAGCTGTGAGCTGATCCAACCATTTTGGAGAGCAATTTGAACTATACCCAAAGTTCTATAAAAGTGTCCATACCCTTTGACCCAGCAATACTTCTAGGGCTGTATTCCAAAGACATCATAAAAATGAGAAAAAGTCCCATGTGTATCAAAATATTTATAGCAGCTCTTTTTGTGGTGGTCAAGAACTGGATGTCAAGGGAATACCCATCAACTGGGGAATGATTGAGTAAATTAGGGTATATGAATGTAATGGAATACTATCGTGCTGTAAGAAATGACAAACAGGAGAAATGACTTCACAAATACCTGTATAGACCTATAAGAACTGATGGTGAATGAAATGAGAACAAGGAGAACACTATACACAGTAACAGTCACACTGTACAAGGACTCTTTTTGATAAACTTAGTCCTCCACAGCAATGAAAGGACCTAAATCATTTCCAAAGGACTCATGATGGAAATGCCATTCACATTCAGAGAAAAATCTATGGAGTTAGACTGTAGAATGAAGCAGACTATTTTCTCTTTTGTTATGCTTAGTTTTGTTTAGTTTTGTTCATGTTTTCTCGCATTCATTTTAATTTTTCTATGCAACATGACTGATGTGAAAATGTGTTTAATAAGAATGTAAGTGTAAAGCCTATATAAGATTGCATTCTGTCTTGGCCAAGGAGCTAGGAGAGATGGGCAGAAAATTTAATACTTATGGAAGTGATTGTTGACAATTGAAAACAAATACATAGAAGAAGGCAGAGTAGGAAGACTCACGTATGCTAGCTACGAACCCACAGCCCATATATTTCCTGCAAAAAGAACTCCCCACAAATTCTGGAGCACTGCAAGGTGCGCAGAAACACAGTGGAAAGGATTTCCATTCTAGAGAGTCCTGGAGAGCCATCCCCAGGGGTCCGTCGCGCTCTGGACAGCAGAGTCCACCCCTGTGCTGCCCTGGCCACACAGCTCCGGAGGAGCAGATCCGAGCAGGCTTCAGGGATGGAACCTCCGGTGGCCGTGAAGGTCCCTCCACCCACAGACGCTGTAGGTCAGTGAGACAGACGTCTGGGCTGGCCGAGAGGGGAGCGGGGTGTCTCCGTGACTCGGGCCCCCTCGGGAGGCAGCAGAGGCAGTGGTGGTGGCCTGGGACTCCTGGAGCAGCAGGCAGAAGTTCAGGGCCATTACTGAAGGTCTCTGCATAAACCCCCTGAGGGAACTGAGCCTGGGAGACAGCCTGCCCCCACCCAAGCACCAGAACTTAGGCTCACACTGAACAGCAGCCACGCCTGCTGCAAAGCTCATTTGAATCTCAGACACCAAGCTCTAGCTGGGCAGATCTAGGTGGGGAGGACAGGAATCTCAGAAGTCAAGTAACTGGCTGGGAAAATGCCCAGAAAAGGGAAGAAAAATAAGACTATAGAAAGCTACTTTGATGGGGTACAGATGTTCCCACCTTTCAATTCTAATGACGAGGAACAATTCTTACCATCAGGGAAAGATGTGGAGGTCAGCTCCTCTGTATCCCAGACATCCGAGGTGGAAGTCTGGTGGGCTCAGGCCATGGAAGAGCTCAAAAAGGATTTTGAAAATCAAATTAGACAGGTGGAGGAAAAACTGGGAAGAGAAATGAGAGAGATGCAAGAAAAGTATGAAAAACAGGTCAATACCTTGGTAAAGGAGACCCAAAAAAAATGCTGAAGAAAATAACACCTTGAAAAATAGGCTAACTCAATTGGCAAAGGAAGTTCAACAAGCCCATGAAGAGAAGAATGCATTCAAAAGCAAAATTAGCCAAATGAAAAAAGAGGTACAAAAGCTCACTGAAGAAAATAGTTCTCTCAAGATCAGAATGGAACAGATGGAGTCTAATGACTTTCTGAGAAACCAAGAAATCATAAAACAAAACCAAAAGAATGAAAAAATGGAAGAGATTGTGAAATATCTCATTGGAAAAAACAAGTGACCTGGAAAATAGATCCAGGAGAGACAATTTCAAAATTATGGGGCTACCTGAAAGCCATGATCAAAAAAAAGAGCCTAGACATCATCTTTCATGATATTTTCAAGGAAAACTGCCCTGATATTCTAGAACCAGAGGGCAAAATAAGTATGGAAGGAATCCATCAATCATTGCCTGAAAGAGATCCAAAAAGAGAAAGTCCTAGGAACATTGTGGCCAAATTCCAGAATTCCCAGGTCAAGGAGAAAATATTGCAAGCAGCTAGAAAGGAAAAATTCCAGTATTGTGGAAATGCAATCAGGATAACACAAGATCTAGCAGCTTCTGCATTAAGGGATCGAAGGGCATGGAATAGGATATTCCAGAAGTCAAAGGAACTAGGACTCAAACCAAGAATCACCTACCCAGCAAAACTGAGTATAATACTTCAGGGGAAAATATGGTCTTTCAATGAAACAGAGGACTTTCAAACATTCTTGATGAAAAGACCAGAGCTGAAAAGAAAATTTGACTTTCAAACACAAGAATGAGAAGAAGCATGAAAAAGTAAACAGCAAAGAGAAGTCATAAGGGACTTACCAAAAGTAAACTGTTTACATTCCTACATGGAAAGACAATATTTGTAACTCTTAAAACTTTTCAGTATCTGGGTAGTTGTGGGACCACATACACACACACACATACATGTACACATGTGCATGCATACACACATAAACACATGCATGCACATACAGAGACAGGGAGCACAGAGTGAATTGAATAGGATGGGACCATATCTTAAAAGAAATTAAGGTAAATGGTGAGAGAGAAATGTAGTGGGAGGAGAGAGGGTGAAATGGAATGGGGTAAATTATATCTCATTCAAGAGGCAAGCAGGAGACTTTTAGTGAAGGGAAAAAGAGGAGAGCTGAGAGAAAGACATGAAGTTTACCCTCATCGCATTCGACTAAAGGAAGGAATAAAATGCACACTCATGTCGATATGAAAACCTATCTTACAGTACAGGAAAGTAGGGGAGAAGGAGATAAGTAAGGTGGGGGGGATGATGGAAGGGAGGGCAATAGGAGGAGGGAGCAATTTGAAGTCAACACTCAGGGAGGGACAGGATCAAAAGACAGAATAGAAACAATGGGGGACAGGATAAGATGGAGGGAAATACAGTTAGTCTTACACATCACGACTATTATAGAAGTCATTTGCAAAACTATACAGATAGGGCCTATATTGAATTGCCTGCCTTACCAAAGGGAATGGGTGAGGAGGGAGGGATGGGGAGAATTTGGAACTCAAAGTTTTAGGAACAACTGTTTATTATTGTTCTTGCTAGTAGGAAATAAGAAATACAGTTAATAGGGAATAGAAAGTCATCTGGCCCTAGAGGACAAAAGAGAAGATGGGGACAAGAGAAGGGAGGGAAGATATAAGAGAGGGCAGATTGGTGATAGGCAAAATTAGAATGCTTGGTGTATTGGGTTGGGGGGAGGGGATAAATGGGGAGAAAATTTGGAACCCAAAATTTTGTGAAAATGAATGTAAAAAGTTAAATAAATAAATTTATTTTATTAAAAAAATGAAAGCAAAAAAAAGAAAACAAATACATAAATAAATTTGAAAAAAATAAAAAATGAAACTAAAACAAATAAAGCATGAGTTGCAGTCATAGTGTCAGACAATGCAAGGAGAGAGATTCAAAAATTTAAAAAAGGATAAACGATGAAAGTTTATTAAACTTTAAGGAATCAGATAACCAAACAATATTAATATTAAACTTCTATACTCTAAATTCCTTACCATATAAATTCATGAAAGAATAATTCATGCATGTAGATATAGAATACAATAATGACAGGAGATTTCAATGTCCCTGTCTCGGTTTTGCGTAAGTTTAACAGAAAGATAAACAAGGAAAATATAGCACTGAACAAATTGTTCAAGGAAAATAGAGTTAAAAGACCAATCTATGGAGTTTCCTAAATGTACTGCTAAAGAATGTCACATGCAAGTGCGCACACACACACACACACACACACACACACACAAATACACTTATTTCTCAGCAGTACATGTAACTTTTACCAAACTTAACTATGCATTTGAATGCAGGGTATTTCATGAAAATGTTAAAAGTCAGAAATAAAAAACATATCATTTATAGACCACAGCACAACAAAAATAGAAATCAATTCAGGAAACACAAAGACACAGACCCAAATGGAGACTTAAGAATAAAGTTCTAATTGATAAGTAAGTCAAAGAGAAAATTATAGAAGGAACAATTATGTGTAAGAAAATTATAATGATGACACAACATAATTTTCTGGGATGCAGCAAAAGCAATATTTAGGGGGCATCATACCTCCGTGCATCTAAAAACTTAAATGCCAATCAATAAATATATTTAAGATAAGTAGAAAAGAGTTAATATTAAAATGCATCAAATATAGATGAATTGGAGGAAAAAAATTATCATAGGAATGAATTAAAATCTAGTTTATTGAAAAGAATAATAAATTTGATAAACTTTTGGCCAATCTGCAAAGAAAGCAGAAAGTCAAATAAATAAAATAGCAAATGATGACCTTAAAATTACAAGAAACCAGAAGGAACAAAAATAATCATCAGAACATCTTATGAATTGTTTTATGCTTTTAACAACCATGAGAATGTAAAGAAATAAATAACTACCTTCAAAAGCATAAAATATCCAAAATAACAAAAGGCTAAATAGACAAGTTATCCAATTTTGGAAAAGGAAATAGTTACATAGGAATATTAAAAGAAAGCAAAAATTCCTGGTTCTTATGGATTCACAGGAAAATACTATCAAATTTGTAAGAAAAATTTTTACCAGTGCTACTAATATTAATATGGAAAAATTGAGAAGGAAAGAAACCTATCTGATTCTTTTAGGACAAATCTTTCAGATTGGATGAATATCTAAAATCAGGATAAATGTAGTCCTAATCTCTAATCTAAGGAGGAAAAAGCACAGGAGAATTTTTATCCAATTCCATTAATAAATATAGATTCAGAATTTAATCCTGTCACACAGATTATTCAAGAAATCAATAAGCATAACCAAGTTGGATTTATGCCTAGGAGGCAAAGATGGGTAATTCATAGGGAAATAATCAATATAGTTCATTACACTTAAACACAATCATCTAAATTCCCATGATTATTTCAACAGACTAAACAAATTTCTTTGATAAAAGTTAACATTCATTTATGGTTTTAAAAAGCCCTCCAAAGTATAATCATAGAAAGGTCCTTTAAAAAGTATTGTAAAAAGTTTGTTTCCAAAACCACAAGGAAGCATCATATACAATCAAGGTATTCTACTAGAACCTTTCCCAATCAGTTCAGGAATAAGGCAGCAATGTTCATTTTCCTTAATATTATTTGATCTAATTCTAAAAATTCTGGCAAATCTTCAGCACAGAAAATAATTATACAAAAGTAGATAAGGAGACTAAACTACTCCTGTTAACTAGTGGTATGATAGTTTACTTCTAAAAGTAGAGAATCAGCAAAGATTCTAATTGAGACAATTGGTAATTTTAGCAATCTTGCTTGCTGCAAACTAAACCCTCAAAAATACAAAACATTTCTATATAATAAGAACAAATTTCAAGAGACAATAATGAAGAAGGAATAAGTGACTGGTACCTGTAAATATAATAAAAATAACACCAAGTTAATTTATAGTTTAATCCTGTGCCAATCAAGTTATCAAAGGGATATTTTAAAGAAATCGATGAACAGTAATAACATTCACTTGGAAAAAATAAAAGATGTAGAATATAAAGGGAAATTTAAAAAAAAGAGAGACAAATGATAAAATTACATTTCCAGACCTCAAACCATATTATAAAGCAGAAACCATCAAAACCACCTGGTTTTGATTAAAAAATAGAGAGATAAATCACTCAGATTAACCATAGGAGAAGCAGAAACAATGAAACTCAATAAACCAGTGTTCAATAAACTAGAAATAATAAAGTAATTAAGAGAGAGCCCCACCCCCCCAATTTGATAAAAACTGTTGACAAAACAGGAAGACAGTCTGGAAGACATTAAGCTTAGGCTAGCATCTTATACAATAGTCCACAATGGATTCTAAATGTATTTTTAACCTTAATATTAAAAAATATCCTCTAAAAAAGGAAATGAGAAGAGCAGATTATAAACTTGCAATAGCTATGAACAGGAAATATATTCTTAGTCAAAGGACTGAACCAATTTTAGAAGTTAAAATGGATGATTTGGCTAAGTAAATCTGAAATGCTTCTGCATAGACAAAATTAATGCACCAAAGATAGGGAAAAACATCTTTGTACACCATGTTTGGGGTAAGGGTTTGGTAACCAAAACCTTTAAACACACAAGTATGCCAAAGTACCTAGGTGTATTTGTAAATACATCTGTAATGCATTTGTATATGTACGTACATATGTATGTGTACATGCACATATGTGTGCATATATGTATATATGCATGTATGTGTATATATTTATACAGACATAGACATATGTGTATATATGTGTACATGTGTATATATATGTGTATATATATGTGTATGTATATATGTATATGCTCTTACAAAAAATCATTCCCTCAAACAGGATAACAGGATACAGAAAGCTGGGTAGATGCCTACTGGACAAAGATTCTTATCCTGCAGTCCATGAACTTTTAAAATATATATATATATATATATATATATATATATATATATAAATATAGATATAGATAGATAACTGAATTTTAATAATCATTATTGTTCAGTCTGTATATTTAAAAACATTGTTCTGAGGATACTCTAGACTTGTCAGACTGACAAATCAGTCCCTTTTTCCTCAAAATTCCGAGAACCTCTGCCATTTAAAATGACTTTAGCAAGTCATTTTATCATGATGAAAGTAGATTAGTTATTATTTAAGGTCCCTTCGATTTCTAAATTCTATTTTTATTTTACCTGTCCTTTGTTTAGATTTAAGTTTTCTTAGTGTACTGGATGCTTCAGTGAAGCAAGTTTTTGGTACAGACTGATGGCTATTAGTTCCTTGGGCTCCTCCAACCTAATCTGCCATTTTAAATAACTGAAAATATCTTATAATTTTCTGCTGAAGAAACAAGAGTTTATGCTTATCCCTCAATAATGTTTCATTTCTTTAATTATGTCCACCAATTATAGAGTTGATACCTTCTTTGGACTGGAACCTTCTCTACCCAAATGAACAAAAATTAATGCAGATTTTAGCAGTATATTATCTTTTAAACTTTGTGCCAGTTTACTGGCCCCTGGATGCTTAGTCAATTACTTGGATAATTATCATTCATTTTGAAACTCCTTCTTTCTTCAATTATGATGTCCTCTCTAACTTCTGGTGAAATAAACCACTTGTGACGCAAGGATTTTCAACTAGAAATCATCGTACTGAAGACTGAAGTGTCACTTTTGTTTCATGCTATGGCAGCAGTGCTTTCCAAATAGACACTTCATTTCTTTCAAACATGAAACAAATTTACAGGAATCTGGGCATTCACCATATGTTAAATCATGCCATATTAAAAGATGTGCTTAACATAAAGATAAGTAAGTCAAGGACTAGGTATTCTGTCTTGGTAACTGAGTGCTGATTTTTGTAACCTAAGATAAATCCCAGAGCTCTAAGAATGCTTTTAAACAAACAAGGAAACACTTCTACTTCATTAAATTTACAACACTCAATAAAGATCAATAATACATCCATAGCATTTTCATTTGATAAGGATTTGGATAAGTTGTTATCCCCTTATTATTTTTCAAAAATTTGTTTTTGCTCCTTTTCCAAATTTATATTCTGAAAATATGAGAGCAGGGTGTAGTGGATAGAGAACCCTCCTAATGAATAGGAAGTTCTGAATTTTAGTTCTCTCTCTCTTTCTCTCTGTCTCTCTCTCTCTCTCTGTCTCTGTCTCTTCAGGTTCCCCGGTAATGTTCAGAGTATAAGTCACACAACCAGTGCTAATACACGTTGAACATGTGCCAATATGCACTGGTAGAGAGAGGTTCCTCACTGGAAATTCCTTATAATTATAAAACCACAATTCCAGACCAAAAAGAAAAAAGAAATAAAAATCTTCTGAAATACTTAAAACCATACTTAACACCATTTAAACAATCTTATAACAATCAATTGAAGATTATATTTTCTGACTCATTTTCAGTGAATAATTATATCAGACAGGTAGGCAGTATACATTTTTCAAATGGTATGTGAAGGTGTAAGCCGATCATAAAAGGCCTCAATTCAGTTTAACACAATTCAATGAGCACTTATTAAGCAACTACAGTATTCACAGAACTATGCTGTGTAGGAACTAAGTGAAGATATTTTAAAAAATGATTCCTTTTATCTCTCTGAGAATGTAAATACTAAGATACCCAATATTCAAATACTAAATCTTAAGTTTTTGAAAATTGTCAGCTGAGAACACCTTCCTAATTAAGATCATTTTTCTTTAATAAACTGATCTAAATAAAAAACAGGAGGGGGTACTGAAAACAAAGTATTGAAAAAGAAATCTAAGATGAGATATAGTGTATGAGAGGTATAGCAAACCTTCCTTGGAAGGAGATATTTGTAGACTTCTAGGTAATAAATGGAGGCTTGTCGCCTGGAGTAGCATGTCAGGGATGGAGAGGAGGCAATAAGGCTCCTGGCCAATAAGACTATGTATGTGCTGGGCAAGAGTCACAAGGTGGTTGCATAAGACTTACTAAAGCTTTCTTTATTATTGGAATTAGTATATGGAAAAAGGTTTTAAGAAGACTGGAAAAACAAGAAGTGACCAAGATATGAAGAGATATAAATCCCAAACAGAAGGCTTTATGTTTGATCCTAGTAATAGGCAGCCACTGTAATTTGTTAGGTAGGGAGAACTACTCAGCCAGGCCTGTACTGTAGGAGTATCACTATAGCAACAGTGAAAGATGAAGTGAGATGGGAGAGACCTGAGGCTGGGAAAAGGCAATTAGGAGGCCATTGCAATAATATACTAAAAAGGTAATAATGTGCAGAACCATGGTGGTGGCTATGTAAGTAGAGAGAAAAGAACATATATTAAGGATACTATCAAGATTTGATAACTGATTGGATATGCAAGTTTAGTGAGAATGAAAAATCAAGAATTATTACCCTTCTTAATGTATTCCTTGTTTCTTGGAAGAATAGGAGATGGTTGGGTTTGGGGGTGGGTAATGAGTTCTATTTTGAACATTTTAAGTTTCATCTTTGTGATATTCAGTTGACAAAACATTGAATGTTATCATTAGATCTCTGTCTCTTCTTCATTCCTCAAATTAATTTGTGATAGGCATAAGAATTTCTCTGATATTTAGGATATTTATTATATCACCTTAATGAGGTAGGGTTATTAGAGGTCATAGTGAGGATGAAGAATACATCTGGAGTAGAAAGGAATAAGGTAAAATGTAATTATGAAAGATTTTGATTGTTATGGGATTTTGCAGTTCTTCAACATGGAAGTGGAATGCTAATGAGCAAGGAGCAATACAAAGCATCTGGCCATAATTTGTGTAGCTATCATAGAGCAGAGGAGTAAATCATAAGAGTAAGGTAGATTGAAAAGCAGAAAATTTAGAATATTTGAGGAATATTCAATATGTTGAAGTCTGTTAATGTGATGATAAATTGGGTTGAAGAGGGATACTGTGAGTTAGGCACTCATCTCATTAGGAAAGGATGAAGCATGTCCAGGAGGTTATTGTGTCATGCTCATATGAACGGGGGGATGAATTTGGATACAGAGAAGATCAAAAAAGCAGAGAAGTTGCTGAGTGAAGGGGGTAAAGGCAGAGTCTACAAGTAGCTATGAGGATCAAGGAGTATTCTACTTCTTTCAATGGGGTTAGTGAATCAAGAAGAGTGAGAGAATGAATAACCAACTATTTAGATGGCAAGGGAAGTAGCATTATCTAGACGTAACTAGGTCTCAGTGAGTGACAGAAGATAGAAGAACAGAAGACATGATATAAAGTGAAAAGATGTTTGTTTTAGAGAAGAAGTTGTGTGAAAAGTAGATTAGTGGCTAGATTTATAGTGGAACATGGTAGGGCTGTAGGATTAAAATAGATGGAAATGAGCAGCAAAGAGATTGGTGAAAGGCATTTTTTTCATTATTTAGGGGTTCATTTTCACTGGGTTGGGAGAAACAATAAGGTATAAAAGATACTAACTGCTAGAGAATGAGTCCAGGAAGCTTAATCCATGGATAGGAAGAGTTCTCTCCTGAGGAAGGTAGGTATTTTGAAGATTCTATGTTCTTTGGCCTAGAGGTTAATAGTTCATGCTGATGTGTCTCAGGGACATCCAGAATCATAAAGAGGATGCAAAAGGTGTTGCTACCAGTGTTCCAAGAAATATGAAAAGAACCAGAAGATAGCTCTGAACTTGAGGAATTTTTATTCTAAAGAAGATTTAGAAAGATACATAAAATATCAAAAGGTTAAAGTGTGGCTTGGTTGCTAACCTAGATAAGTGGAGATAATACCCATGTTGATAACATCATGGATCACTCAAAGTATCAAAGTAATATTTGGAAATGAAATTTTAGAGTTTAACCATATAGACCAGTACTATATTAAGTTTTCATGTCATACATATTGTACACAATCATCTCTATACTTTCATTAAATGTATGTCCTGTGAATGAACAGGAGGCTGAGGGGAGCAAGGCAAAGTTTATGCCAATTTGATGTATTTTGGACCCCAAGCACTAAATTTCCTTCCAGAATGGGTTAGTAATGTGATGGCAGAAACTGAAATTGACCTAGCACAGTGTAAGCCAAAGCTGACAACAATGACTCAGTTTGGGATTGCCTGGAAATGCGGAAAGAGCTTAGAAAGGTGGAATATAGGTCGGTCTATTCCACTCAGTCCTGGTGAATACACAGATACCACTTTCAAAGTGTGAAAGGAATGCTCAAACTAGGAATGACCGAACTCATTAAATGTTTCCTTTGTAGAGTCATTGGGTATTGCTCATCCAAGAGATAAAAAAAAATGTTGGCACATTGATGGTCCTTAAGTGACTCATTTATTTACTCAGTAATTTACTCATACTCAGGGTTGTTAGAAAGGATTGGTGGGACCATCCATCCTGATCCTGTATTATTTAAAGCTATAAATTCCATCAATCTTTCTAAACTCTTCTGCATACTCTCTCTAAAGACTTTCGGTGAAAGCTCCTCACTATTTCCCTGCGTCTGATACTACTATTCATACCTTTAGAGTCTGTTTCCTCTTGCAGTTAATGAAAACCTGTAAATCTGTGATTAAATAAATAACTTACCTCAACTTTCCCACTAGAAGGTTCTTAGGTGATTTTTTTTTAGGGTATTTGGACTGAACAGATTTTTTGACATTTCAACATATAAATGATCCATTCTGTTCATTGATCAGGGGTATAAAAAAAATGTTAGTTTGCCATTAAATGAGATTGAGTTAGAACTCTGACAACACATAAATTTCACTGAGCAGTTTCCATGACTCAGACAAATCTATTATTTACAGCTGGAAGGTATCTTAGAGAGCATGTAGTCCAATACCTTCATTTGACAGATTGGGAAACTGAAACCCAGAGAAGGAAAATGACTTATCTAAAGTCATACAGATGATAAATGGCACAGTGAGTATTCAAACTCATGCCATCTGATGTCAAATCCATTGCCATTTCAGAAACACCATGTTGTTATCCATTCTTATGTTTCATTTTTCTTCCCATCCCAATTACTCCATCTCATCATTTCTCATCCCATCACCAGAACATTTAGGGACCTGGTGAAACAAGTACGCATTCTCTCTGTGCTGATACAACATCCGGATTAGTGCTTACTATAGTATAGTAGATAAATATGTCAGGGGACTTTGATTTGAGGCCTACCTCTTCACATAGTAGTTCTTTAATGGTAGTCACTTAGCATCACTGAACTTCCATTTCCATGCCTGTAAAATAGGGAGAGTTATACTCATATTGTTCATTTCAAAGGTGTGTTCTGAGTAAGGCATTTCATACTCTAAGGTACTTTATAAATTTGAGCTACTATTGTCATTTCAGTGATTAAAATGATGATATTTAAGAGGAGTTATGAGGTATTTTAAAGAAATGAATTACTAAATGAATCATTAAATCTCTTTACACAACTTTATTCTATATAACCTCTACAAACCAATGGCTAAACATTATAGGGAAGAAGGACAGAAGACAACAACAGTATTGCTTATGAGAAGCAGCAAATGATAAGAATCACTTATCTGAAAAGACTATATAAAAGACACTCTGGAACACCCTTAGTGTAAAATTCTGCTAAGATGTCATATTCCAAGAACATTTGTAGCTACAATATAAGGAGATGCCAAATGGACTCAGAGCAGAACAAATCTTCTGGCTTAAATAAAAGATATTTCTTTTCCTTATTGGTAGCAGTCTAACCATATCATTTGGACCCAGTCATCAATAAACATTTACTAAGCACCACCTCACAAACTCATGTATTATGTGAAGCAATGTTGTTGACATTGGAAAAAATGCTGAGAAGAGCAACTGAACCTGGCCAAGTACAAAACAATAATTCATGCAGATTTTACCACAATCAAAAAAAAATTAAGGATAAGTCTTTCAAGATAACCCTGTCTATTTGTATAAATATCAGAGTCAAGATTTCAAAAGAAAGATCCTGATAATTTTTTTACACAACTATAACAACTATACTAAAGCAACAGAGAAGATATTAACAATTATTAATTCATATGCCCACTTTATCATCTTTATTAAATCTACATGAGAATGATCTATCCATTGAGGGAAATCTTAATGAGAAGAGAAAACATCTATTTTCCTACATTTCTTGCTTGAAACAACCTTTTCATTGACACACGACTTTTTGAGAGGCAGTCAGATGCCATATTAATTAAAATGCTGGACATGAATAAAAATAGACCTGTGTTCAAATTCAGCCTCAGACATTTTCTAGCTATGTGAACTTAAGCAAGTCACTTAATCTCTTTTTACATGATTTTCCATAGCTGTAAAATGAAGATCATAGTAGCATCTACTTCGTAAAATTGTGAGAAACTAATGAGATAGTATTAGTAAGGTGCAAAAAGACAGTATACAAGATTTATTTTCACTATTTAAAGTTCAAAAGATGAGCTGCTAAGGCTGAGAAAAAAAGAAGCAAATATCATCTGGAATGCAACCTTCTTTGTACTTACTGAGACTGATCTTCAAATAACAGGTGTACAGCTCTTCACTAGACACATAACCAAGTGTTCAATAGGAGCTTGCCCTTTGCTAGCATAACTCTGGAGAACCTAGGATCATATTCATGCTATGATATGGCCTTAGGGGAAGGTTTTAATTGAACGTAATTATTAATGCAAAGCACCCACACATGGTAGATAAATTGTCCTGAAGTTATATACACCTTGAAATTATGTGATTTCGAGTTCCACATCTGACATAGATTATTTGGTGTGTGATGACTCAGAGAAGGCCCTTAACTTCTCAGTGCTTCTAGATAACAAATGCAAGTTGCAGAGCAGGTACAGATTTAAATTGGTAGAGGGAATTCCCTCATGGAGAACAATGAAATAATAGCAAAAAATAAAATAATAAAATTGAAATAATAGGTTTGGACAAAACTCTTTTTTTATTTTTAAAATTTATTTATTTAACTTTTAACATTCATTTTCACAAAATTTTGGGTTCTAAATTTTCTCCCCATTTCTCCCCTCCCCCCCCCACCCCAAAATACCAAGCATTCTAATTGCCCCTATCACTGATCTGCCCTTTCTTCTAACATCCTTCCCTTACCTTGAGATTTGGACAAAACTCTTGAGATATCTATCGGATAGTATGTGCTTAAAAATACTTGTTGAGGAGGAGCCAGGATGGTGAAGTAAAAGCAGGGACTTGCTTGACCTCTCCCCCAAACTCCTCCAAATACCTGTAAAACACAAATTCAAGAACTTCAGAACCTTTAAAATGAAGGAGTGAAACAAATTTTCAGTCGAACCAGCCTGGGTGTTGAGCAGAGAGCAACCCAGTGTGGGCCATGCCAGCACAGACAGGGTCAGAGCAGGCCTCAGGGGACTGAGTTACTGATAGCTGTGGCAATTTCCAGACTTCTCAACCTGCAAATGCCAGGAACAGCATCTGAAACAGCAACAGAAAGTCAGTGGGAAAACTCTGTGGGACCTGATCTGGCTGGGGTCTGGTCCTAGTCTCAGGGCAGAGGGGGAGGCAGCTATGGTGGTAGTGGCACTGGTGGCAATGGCAGAGGCTGTTTCTAGAGCTCCCAACCCACAGCCCACAGACAGTGATGGATCAAATGGCTGAACAAAACCCCTGAAGCTTGGAACAGTACACCCACCTCACCCCCACTGGAAGCAGAATCCTACCTTGGGAAAGAGTTGGAGTCAAGTATTTGACTGGGAACATGAGCAAACAGTGTAAAAAGCCCTTCAGACTATAGAATCGTACTTTGGTGACAAAGAAGATCAAAACACACCAGAAGAAGACAACAAAGTCAAAGCTCTTAAATCAAAAACCTTCAAAAAATATAAACTGCTCTCAGGTCATGGGAGAACTCAAAAAGGATTTTGATAATCAAGTAACAGAAGTAGAGAAAAAAATTGGGAATAGAAATGAGAGTGATGCAAGAAAATCATGAAAAATGAGTCAACAGTTTGCTAAAGGAGACTCCAAAATGATGAAGAAAATAATGCCTTAAAAATAGACTAACTCAAATGGTAAAAGAAGTCCAAAAAGCTGATGAGGAGAAGAATTCCTTAAAAAGCATGATTGTCCAAATAGAAAAGGAGGGAAAGATCATTGAAAATAATTTCTTCAAAATTTGAGTGGAGTAAATGGAAGCTAATGATTTTATGAGAAATCAGAAAATTATAAAACAGAAAGAAAAGAATGAAAAAATAGAAGACAATGTGAAATATCTCAATGGAAAAAAGCACTGACCTGGAAAGTGGATCCTGGAGAGACAATATAAAACTTTTTGGACTACCTGAGAGCCATGTTCAAGAAAAAGCCCACACAGCATCTTTCAAGAAATTATCAAGGAAAAATAGAATTAGAAAGTAAAATGGAAATTGAAAGAATCCACTGATTGCCTCTTAAAAGAGATCTGAAAAGCAAAACTTCTAGGAGTATTGTAACCAAATTCTAGAGTTCCCTGGTCAAGGAGGAAATATTGCAAGCAGATAGAAAGAAACAATTTGAGTATTGCGGTAATACAATCAGGATAGCAAAAGATCTAGCAGCTTCCTCATTAAGAGACTGAAGAACTTGGAATAAGATATTCCAGAGGTGAGAGAAACTAGGATTAAAACCAAAAATCACCTACACAGCAAAACTGAGTACAAAACTTCAGGGAAAATGGAATTTCAACAAAATAGAAGATTTTCAAGCATTCTTACTGAAAATACCAGAACTGAATAGAAAATTTGATTTTCAGAGGTAAGACTCAAGAGGAGCATGAAAAGGTAAACAGAAAAGAGAAATCATGAGGGATTTATTAAAGCTGAATTGTTTACATTCCTTCATGGAAAGATGATATTTGTAACTCATGAGAGCTTGCTTAAGATAGTTGGAGGACATGAAGATAGATAGACAGATAGACAGACAGACAGACAGACAGACAGACAGACAGACAGATAGATAGATAGATAGATAGATAGATAGATAGATAGATAGATAGACAGATAGATAGATAGATAGATGGCACAGGGTGAGTTGAATATGAAGGGATGATATCTAAAAAAGTTAAGGAATGAGAGGAATATTTGGGAGTAGAAGAAAGGCAGAGATAGAATGGGGTAAATTAAATCACATAAAAGAGGTAACAAAAAGTTTCACAATGGAGGGGAA